>BGPR01021195.1:0-26398 GCA_013235015.1 Araneus ventricosus
TCACTTTTATTTGGTATATAAGCAAAATTATCTTTTACGATTTTTTTAATGCCGAAATCAAACAAAGGGTGTGAATACGGTTCAGTCGAACTGGAGCGCCATCTATCAGCACTTGCGCTACGGAATCTCATTCAACAAAATAAAATGCTTAGTTTTTGACGATTAAATAAAATATTAACTACATTTCAGAGATTTAGGTGATTGCATAGATATTGCAGTATCTTATAGCACATTCAAACAAAATCGTATGAAAGAAAAACATATCATTTTTTTGTATTTCAACGCTTTGGAAAACAATCTTTCTGCATAATATTAATTTAGTAAGAGGTGTTCCAGAAATATGCAAACCCTTTTTGGAATAACTACATTGATATGCAAAAATTAAAGACCATTTCGAAGAAATACTAGAAATTTGCAATCTGTACAAAAACTAATATTCGAAATCAGTTGTGGAGAATCTTTGAACTTACAATCGAGTATGGCACACATTTCCCACCGCAGATTCAGTCATGAGGGCATTTAGGTGACCAACCAGAAACTGATGAAGACAAAAAGAAATTTCGGCTCACCCCGTTCCACAAAAAGCTGACAACGATCTGTAAATTTTATCAATTATTGTGCTTAATATGCTCATTGCTTACATGCAATACTCCCGTTGGTATGGTGAGGAAGCGTGTAGAGGGGGATGCGTCAGCTCAGGTGTTGTCCTTGTGATCTGACCGCGGTACAAAATGACGAGGTCCGTCACAAAAGAACCCACCTGTTGTTTCAAAACTTGCCGTTTATATAACTAACTACATTAGATGAAATTGTATGTTTATACATAGTACCGCTTTACATCGGCCACCTCTATGAAAGGCATTTTTTCCTGCTTACAGAGGATGGCTGCTGGCCGGAGTATACTAAACTGGATGTAAATTTCAAATTACATTCGCTGATCTTGCTCTTTTTGTAGTTTGATGAATGACGCGTATAGAAAATATTGCACTCGTTTATCAATTAATTTTTAATTTCTGTTTTTTTTTTTTAAATAAATGTTCAGCAATGAACAAATGCATATTTTCAAAGACCAGAAATAACTGTACCGATATCCAGACATATATCAGAAAATTAATGACTCAGCAACATTCGTTTTTTCTTTTGGTTAATCAAAAATATATCCTTACCTACATTATATTCGTCTGAAAATTACATTACAGCCAGCATGATTTAATTTGAAATCTATAATAAAATAGTACAAAGAACCTTTTTAATTTAATTCCTTTTGAGAAATAATTGGAATCAATATATGTTTAATCAGCAATTGAGACTGAGTAAAAATTCCTAGCGCTAGATGTACACAAGCAAATCTTAATGATGGTGATCAATATATTCGCTTTGAGATAGTAGAATTGCATATGCACTAGCACTCAATCAACTATCTAAGTTAGGTAATCAATATTTTAATCAAAAAATTTAATATCTAAATTATGATATATTCAGAATTTATGAATTTATTTTTTAAGTAAACTGGAATTTCAAATTTCTAAAAGATAATTTCTATTACTTTATTTATATTCATTTAAAGAATGATTATAAATTAGCAATAATTGAAATTCTCAAGAAATTTTTAAAATGATTGAGAATTACTTTATTCGTTGCAGCTGGCAAAATCTTGATATCCTTTCAATTATATGAACAGGAATGTTCGCTTTTTGTGCATTTCAGAGATTTCGAGAAGCATAACAATTTTGTTTCGGTTCTCAAGATATGAATTTACAATTTGTATTCCATTTCCAAATCGTGTGATTTTAAAAGAAAATATGCAGCCTAAAGGCAAGAATACATTTACGTGCCTTTGAGCCAACAGCCCGAACGAGTTGAAATAATTTTTCTTTCTTCTATTTTACTCCATTTTTTGAAATATCGACTTCCACATTGTAAATACGTATTAGGGATTTTATTCAACAACTGGCCATGAGTTCCTAAAAATTCCACTGCATAACGCACCATCTATTCCAATATCAGTGCTGTCTGTCTTTTCACAGTGCCACGTATAGTTCAGTCCGCAAAGCTGGATCATTTATCGGGATGACATACTACATTTATGAAAATATTTTGGATGATTTTTAAAATGAAAACATAATTTGCATTTACTTGTACATTGAAGGAAAACGGTAACATCCAAGCAGCAGAGAAAAGGAAACTTCAGCAATCTTCTATCTGTCGATTTTAATAACGAGTAGTTCATAATATAATTCTCCGAAATTTGCATATTTTTTTCTAATCCTCACTCTAATTCTAATTACTCTCCTTTAAGCCCAACGACATTCTGGGATTACTACCGAAGCCGAAGATGAAGCCGAAAAAGAATCTCAAGTTCCAACTCAAGTCCTACTGGCTGCCTCATCGTGGCGGGGGGTGACACTGGGCGGTGTGGGTGAAGTACATCGGGAGATTTTCTCCTGGCAGGGCCACCCTAGGTGTGAAGGCCACACCAATTTGCCCAGCTAAAGTCAGTAGGCATAGGAGCCAAGTCAGATTTCTACCCTTTGGGTGCTCCTTAAAACGAAGTTGCACAACCACCCTCAACCATGAGCTTTACTCTATTCTGAAATTACTTAGACATATAGGCGTGGACCATGAGGTTCACCTCCAATGGATACCCTCCCACGTGGATTTTTATGGAAACAAGGTTGCTGAGGCTTTGGCGAAACAGGGCAAGGCTGAACCTTTGTGTTCAGCTCCCTCCTTAACATTTGACGAGATTTATTCCATCAGAAAAAACAAAGATGTGGAAAGAAAGAAAACGTGGAGGGTCCCTCCATCCCATGATTTGTATAAGCGGAGCAGTCCTGGTGGCTCCATTGGCCTTGCCTGTGATAGAGCCGACCAGACGGCGCTGTCTAGATTTGTTAGCGGTCACCTGAGGAGTTGCTCCTTTAGCCACGGTAACAAAGTTTTTCCGGTCTGCGCAAAGTGTGGAGTAGCGAGTGCGTCCCCAGAGAACATCGTCTCTTGTCTTCGCGTATCTAGAGAGACTTTCGAGACGGATCCTTTGCTTGCTCTCGATTTCTTGAGGGTGATTGTGCTCATGGATGGTGTCTAGCTGCCGCTAGACAGAGAGGGATTAATAACAACAGAATCTAGATATCATAAGAAACTACAGCCAAAGTAATCGACTCCGGCCTCCTATAAACTTCTATCTCAATTAGTTTTCGAGAATATCTTTCAAATATAAAAGAAATTTTATGCACCGTTTCCTTTAATATCAATACTGGTAATTAATATATTGCATTGTTAACTTTCTTAAATGCGATTGCCCTGCCATAATTGCGCTAGTGCTTTAGAGCTGTTCGCGTTGTAAAAAGAATGAGTAACTCTATTAACTATTTTAAACATAGCGATGCAGATTACAAAATGATTAGGGCGACATTCCCGTTTTTAATTAAATTTAGTAGTGTATTAATTCAAAAGAAAGTTTTGATGTTGAAAACCTGGTATTAGATCTCATCAGAGATGTTCACTTTTATTTGGTAAATAAGCAAAATTATCTTTTGTGATTTTTTTACCGCCGAAATCGTACAAAGGGTGCGAATACGGTTTAATGGAACTGCAGTGCCATCTATCAGCAGTTGTGCTACGAAATCACATACAACAGAATAAAATACTTGATTTTTTAATATTTAATAAAATATTAACTACATTTCATAGATTTTGGTGATTCGCATAGATGTTGTAGTAACTTATAGCACATTCAAACAAAATCGTATGAAAGAAAATGCGTTATATTAGTTCTGATATATATAATTTTTTTAATTTCTACACTTTGGAAAACAATCTTTCAGTATAATATTAATTTAGTAAGATGTGCTCCAGAAAAATGCAAACTCATTTTGAATAATTACATTGATGCACAAAAATTAAGGACCATTTCGTAAAAATTCGAGAAATTTGCAATCTGTACAAAAACTATGGTTCGAAATCAATTGTGGAGAATCTTTGAACTTACAATCGAGTATCGTACACATTTTCCACCGCAGATTCAGTCATGAGGGCATTTAGGTGACCAACCAGAAACTGATGAAGACAAAAAGAAATTTCGGCTCACCCCGTTCCACAAAAAGCTGACAACGATCTGTAAATTTTATCAATTATTGTGCTTAATATGCTCATTGCTTACATGCAATACTCCCGTTGGTATGGTGAGGAAGCGTGTAGAGGGGGATGCGTCAGCTCAGGTGATGTCCTTGTGATCTGACCGTGGTATAAAATGACGAGATCCGTCATAAAAGAGCCCTGGTGTTGCTTTAAAACGTGCCGTTTATGTAACAAACTACATCAGATGAATCTTAAAATTCGCATTAATGTGTGTTTAAATGTGTATATTGTATGTTTAAACATAGAACCCCTTTACATCGGCCACCCCTCTAGGCGGACTTTTTTTCTGCGTACAGGATGGCTGCTATATTGAAAAATCAGTGCGACTGCAGGCCGGAGTATACTAAACTGGATGTAAATTTCAAACGATATTGGCTGATCTTTCTCTTTTTTGTAGTTTGATGAACAACGGGTATACAAAATATTGCACTACTTTTATCAATTAATTTTTAATTTGTGTTTTATTTTAATAAATGTTCAGCAATGAACAAATGCATACTTTTAACGACCAGAAATAACAGTACCAATATACAGACATATATCAGAAAATTAATGACTCAGCAACATTTGTTTTTTCTTTTGGTTAATTAAAAATATATCCTTACCTACATTATATTCGTCTTAAGATTACATTATAGCCAGCATGATTTAATTTGAAATCTATAATAAAACAATACAAGCAAACTTTTCTAATTTATTTCCATTTGAGAAATAATTGGAATCAATGTATGTTTCAGCAGCAATTGAGACTGAGTAAAAATTCCTATCGCTGGTACAGATGTACACAAACAAATCATGATGATGATTATCAATATATTCACTTTGAGATATTGGAATCGCACATGCACTGGCACTCAATGATCTATCTAAGTTAGGTGATCACTACTTTAATGAGAAAACTTAATATCTAAATTATGATATGTTCAGAATTTATGAATTTAATTTTTAAGTAAACTGAAATTTCGAATTTCAGAAAGATAATTTCTATTACTTTATTTAGATTCATTGAAAGAACGATTATAAACTAGCAATTATTGAAATTCTCAAGAAATTTTTAAAATGATTGAGAATAACATTATTCGTTGCAGTTGGCAAAATCTTGATATCCTTTCAATTATATGAACAGGAATGTTCGCTTTTTGTGCACTTCAGAGGTTTAGAGAAGCATAACAATTTTGTTTCTTTTCTCAAGATACAAATTTGGAATTTGTATTATATTTCCTAATTGTGTGATTTTGAAAGAAAATATGCAGCATAAATGCAAGAATACACTTACATGCCGTTGAGACAACAGCCCGAACGAATTGAAATAATTTTCCTTTCTGGTATTTTAGTCCATTTTTTAAAGTATCGTCTTTCACATTGTAAATACGGAATAGGGACTTTATGCAACAACCTGCCATGAGTTACTGAAAATTCCACTGCATAAAGCGCCATCTATTCAAATATCAGCGCCATCTATCATTCTGCAGTGTCGTTTATAGTTCAGTTATATATCAATCCGCATAACTGAATCGTTTATCGGAATGATATACTACATGTATGAAAATATTTTGGAAAATTCTTAAAAAGAAAATATAATTTGCATTTACTTGAACATTGCATGAAAAGGGCAACATCCAAGGAGGAGAGAAAAGGAAACTTCAGCAATCGTTTAACTGTCGAATTTGATAACGAGTTGTTTAATGTTTATACTATAATTCTCCGAAATTTGCATATTTGTTTTTTTCTAATCCTCAATCTAATACTGATTACTCACCTTAAACACATAGACATTCTAAGATTACTACCGAAATCGGAGGACGAAGGACAAAAAGAAGCTAAATATCATAAGAAACTACAGCCAGAGCAAAGAACTTAATAAGAGAAGAAGGGACACTCCGAAAATTTGGCAGTTTGCCAAAACCAATTGTGACGAGATTTTGTAAGGAGGCAAACATTTAGGAAGTCTCGCCAAGTCCTGTTGGGAAAAGAATGCGCAGGGGATTTGATTTGTTTTGATCGTGGCGTGGTTGTAACTTTGGTTAACTTGCAACGAATTTTTTTTTTTTTTGGCGTCTTTGATTATTCTAGCTGGCTTCTAGGTCTGAGAAAACAGAATTCGGCATGAATTATGACAGATGTATTTCTTGCAATGCCACTCGTGCAAAATCGTAGGAGTTGAAATATTTTCGCTTTCCAAAAGACGATGAAAGGTATGAACGAATTTTACACATTTTTCAACCTTCGCCTTAATGTATACATAGTTCGTTCTCGTATCAATAAATTTCTTTAATGCTCGCATTATATTTTATAGAACCGTATAAACCCAGCATAACAGGATGGAAAGTCACACTGTCTGCTTTCCTTCCTCTGTTACCTGAATTGTTTGAAAAAATGAAATTTGTCCTCCTCAGCCGCTTCAACCTAGATGTCTTAGAAGACTATTTTTCTGGGGTGTGTTGTTCATTACTTGAAATTATTTTATTTAATTATAAAATTTGAGTTTGGTAAAAGAAAACTGAGTAAATTAATAAATTGCTTTTATTTTATTGAACTTATTTAACACAACTTTTTCATCATTTCTTTAGGTAGTTTTTGAAAAATTCAATGTCAGATTTCAAATTATTTGATTATAAACATAAATTTGGAAAATTCAATTTATTTTAAAATTTAACAATATTTTTAACATTTAAGAAATCTTTTAAGGCTGACTTAAATGAAAAATAAGTAAATTGTGTAAAATAATTTGCTGATAACCATAAAAAATACATAGAAACTTAAAAATTTGTACTAATTCCATGTGTTTAATTGATATTTTCTCTTTAGGTGAGGCGAAAAGGGGGTAGCAATGACCATCCTACTCCAGTGTACTTCCTGCAGATGACACGGATGTTATTAGCTGAAGGAATATTTGTTATGTTTGGCAATGCCAACTGTGAGCCAAATGACGGCATCATTCTTGAATCCGCCTAAATCATCCCTCAAACAGATGAAGATGGCCTAGATATTGTTATTGATGAACCATCAAGGATTTGACAGAGGCACATTAAAATGGAGATGATTTTGAGCTCAACAGTGCCGCTTATGTGGCAGGCTACATTTCAAAACATTCTCTTCAGAAAATCAACTGTGAACTCTGCAAAGCAAATATATGGCAAGAACGCAGCAACTGCCACTAATATTTTTTTGTCATTTAAAGAATTTGCTGACTCGAAAAACGGATTACAAAATCCTTCGCAACTCTTTGTGAATTGTGTTTGTAAATTCGGTGAAATTTTCAACTATATTTTTTCAAACACAAGTCATCAAAGGGGAATTTTGAAAAGATTAATAGCAAATTTGAGAGAAGTTGATAATGCTTTTTTGATTTACAGTGAACATTCAACTGAACTTTCGGAATTGATAATAAATTTATATGCCAGAGCAATGCTGTACAACAAATTAAAAAATTATTTCCAAAAAACAACGTAATTTTTAAGAAAACACCAACAAATTTTAAAAATTGCAATAAAATCTAAAAATATATATAGCCATCATTTATATATTTTTCATTTTATATTTTCTTTAGTTCAATGTATTTGATATATATTTAAATTGTATTCAAATATAAATGATAAATGGCAATTTCATTTCATTATTAGATACACAATTACTGATGAATTGATTTTGAATGTATCAGTAAAATGCTTTCAATTTTGCTACATCCTATTTAATTTCGATTTTGCTTCCATAATTGATCTTTATAAAACTTTTTATGAAAGACTTACCCTCTTCAAGAATTTGAACTGTATGAAATAATCTTAAAACTCTATTTTTCTATAAGTATGTTATGAAGGTTCTATACATTCTATTTAATTTTGATTGTGCTTCCATAATTGATCTTTATCAAACTTTTTATGGGAGACTTACCCTCTTCAAGAATTTGAACTGCATGAAATAATCATAAAACTCTATTTTTCTATAAGTATGTTATGAAGGTTCTATACATCCTATTTAATTTTGATTGTGCTTCCATAATTGATCTTTATCAAACTTTTTATGGGAGACTTACCCTCTTCAAGAATTTGAACTGTATCAATCATTTTGCAGCATATACATCATTGTTCAATGTATTGATTATAAATTTTGATATGGTAACATTTTACTTGTAGTTTGTAAAATTTTTCTATAAGTATGTTATAATGCTTCTGTAGAAGTAGTCATTCGTTTATTTTAGTCATAAATTTAGCACACACATCACCGTTGCTTTTTATTCGCCATGGCTCAATGAAACTTCAGTTGAGTGTGAGGCTAAACATTAAGTAAGAATGCAGCAAAGAACTTAGAGTTTGCTGAGTCTTCAGGTTGTTTGCACATTTCTGAAGACCTTTTTTTTCACAACTTCTTGTTGTTTTAAATATTCAGTTGGATAATCCTTATACTTAACAATCTTTCTAAATCATAATTGTCATGACAATAATGCTTTTTGTAGTATCGAAAGAGGTATTTTATTTCACTCCTCTTCGACAGCTTTCCAATGTCTACAAAGGGTTGCTTGCTTTGTCTTGATGCAGTTCTACTGATTGATGGCATTGTAGCACTCTGTTTGCTTTTAATTTGCCATTATATGAAAAACCTACCACAATCAAAAATCACTTAGAAAAACTTCTTTAGATTCTTTGAACAATGCATTTTTCTCCTATTGATGATAACAAAATGATCTTTTTTTTTCCTTGCGTTCATTTAAGTAGACCTATATTTCATCTATTGATAATTTTTTTCTCATTTTTCTCCTGATAATTTCTTTTCAAAAAGAATTCTACAGCCTGTTCTGGGTGGTTCAGCGATACAACATGGAGAAAGAAGATGAGCATTTTATTTTTATAATTTAAATCAGTTTTAATAATTTTGTTTACAGTTAACACTGAGCATTGTAATGATTTTTCAATATATCTTTGACTTGGAGAATTTTGTTAAAACTTTTAACATTAAATATCTCCCCCTAGCAGTATTTGATGACCTGCGTTTTACGCTTCGATACATATTTGGAACAATATTTCCACTTGAAGCCATACTTAGACAATTTTTTCCTTTCGTGTTAAGAATATTACCTATTATGTCATTAGATATAAAACAACCATACAACGTCTTTCAATAACTGAGCAAGAAGAATTCTCTTCAGAAAGATTGAAAACCTAGCCTTCCATTCATAACTTCTTCATAAGTGCCATTTTTGCATGTAAATTCTTTTTGGTAGCATTTGATAATTCATACTTCCAAAAATATAATTGATGTGGCCATTTTTTCCTATATCAAAATGAAATAGTCTAAAAAATTTGCGAACAACCTCTGTAGTTAAGCTGTCAATTTCTAAGCAAAAGGAACAATATTGACAGATTATGGAACTAAGAAGGATAATGATATGAATATGTTTATGTTTTCGATGTTTGTTAAGATGGTTCTTTGAAAGACGTCTTTTTACAAGTACCAGAAATCCTGTAAAAAGTTGTTTATACGTAAAAAAATTATTAAAAGTTCAATAATAGATTTCTTCATCTCGTATTGTAATTTTTTTTTTCAAATTGAATGTTTTTTTATGCTTAGCATTTAATTTTTGTATATTGTATAGAAATGTTGCATATTCTGCAGCTATGTAAATATTCCTTACTTGACTTGCACCAATTTCGATGCACAAAACTCATTCTACAATTCAGTAATGCACCTATTGCCAAATTACTTGTAATGCAATTGCTATTTTTCATTTATCCTTTTTAGAGTGGGAATTACAAGTTTCTTTTCTTTAATGTGTTTTGTTATGATTTTCATTTTCTTATATAAATATTCTATGTTTTTTTCTGATTTCTGTTTGTTGCTTATTCTGAATAAAGTGTCAGTGGAAACTTCTCAAATTAATTGAAAATTAATTTGTATCAAAAATAAAAAAAGTGTTAAAAATGATTGAAGTGATTATAAATGTTTATTTTTAAAGTTATTTTAACAAACTTTGATTTCCTTCTCCTCTATTTGATTTGCCAAAATTTAGACCCTTAATTAAATACAAAAAAAAACTTTCTTTGACTGATTTTACCGATTTAGACCTACAAATATATATTTCTTCTAAACAATGAAGTCTTATTAGGAAAATATTAATATATGATTTTCTCTGCATTTATTTTTATAAAAAAAACTTTTACAATTTTTGTTTCTATATTTTTATCAATCGTGAAAGTCTTCAAAAGCCTACTAAATGTGTTCTATGAACGTAAAAAGCGCTAGGTAAACGATCAAAAACCCTGAATGGAATGGACATTAGCGCGACATCTGGAAGTTGCTTTTCCTGCCGAGCAAATTCCTCACCAGGTAGCGCTGCGGTCGTTGGTTAACATTATGTTGATAGGAGCGTCCCTTCTTCATGCTACATTTTCTTTGGCCAGAGTAATTAGCTCCGGCCTTTTTGTAAACAGACATCCTCTTTTCATTAACCTTTCAGCTTAAAGAAATCTTATATTAATCATTATTTAACATTAATAGTGGTAATTTATATATTGCATTACTCGATGAGGGTATATGCTTCATAACCTTGGAAATTTTTTGCACTCGATAGTTTCAAAAAGTTTGCAATTATAATTTTATGAATTGTGTGAATGGCTTCCGGTGGTTTTTTTTAACCAACACCGGTCCAGCCTACCCGAAAGGGTGTAAGACCTTAAGCAGACGGTTGGGGAAATATAAAAGCAATACAAGAATATTATCATTACATGACACACACAAAAGCATCACAAAAATAGCACAGAACATAACAAAAATTACGAAAAATGGACAACAAGAAAATAAATAAAACAACCCAAAACACACATAAACACTTACAAAAAAACTATACGCCAGTGAATCGATATTACACTTGGAGAGAACCATAATGGTATCTGGATTGACAAGACACCATTTCTTTCAAAATCTCTACTGCAGCTATTTTTTTTGACTTCACACAATTCTTACTTTTGATGATTCAAGGTCCTGGAGTTAACGGTGTCAAACAGTTTGCCCATTTTCTTGATAAAGCGTGAAGTATCTATTGCATTACTTTCGATTCTCGGGCGGCGACGTACAGAGTTAATGTGGATGCAACTGAATGTGTTGGTACCTAAAGGAATAAACAATTTGAATGGAATCTATTCACGCAACATTCAGTTTCTTTATATGAAAATTATCATTCAATTCTCATGCTTAAATATGATGAATAAATAAGTCAATTAAATAGTAAGTAATCAAAAGATAATCATTTAAAAGAAATTCAGGTTGATCTGGAGTGTACGGTGACGACTTACTTCGTTCCTGTTAGGAAAGCCAACTCTTTGCCGCCATGAAGGGAGATGAGAGAGCATTTGTTTTGATTGCGCAATGATGCTCTTGGCCCGTAGTGATAATGTTAATTATGGGTCATTGGGGCCGCAGGCCCCACCACCCATAAATCCGATAAGGTGAGACTTGAGGGAAAATGGAAATAGACCTGATAAGTAAATGTATGTACCAACGAGTTTAAGTGAAAAATGAGAAATTATGAAATTAAAGGTAGCATTGAAATTAATATAAGGAGGAAGGGATAACACTTTTTTTTCCTTCATTGAAATTAGTTAAATAAATTGAAATAAATCAAGAAATAAAATAAAGGAGTGGGGAGGCAGAAAAGGGAAAAACGGCGAGAAAAAAGACTCAGGCGGGGGGGATAGATGTCAACCAAGTTGAGGGTAAACCGTGGTCTTTTGCGATTATTGCTATCAGATGGATCATAATTCGGAATCTTGGCTAGTTCAGAGTTTGCTATTAGGGGGAGGGAGGGATAAAATTTAGTGGAGAGCTTATGAATTAATTGTTTGAGGGAGGCAATATTGAAGGCAAGTCTAATTTCATCGGTTCTTTGGTACCAATGGGCTTGGGCTATCATTCAAATAGTTTTATTCTCTAAAACTTCAAGTTTATGGAGATTGCTTTTTGCAGTGCAGGCCCAGATTGGGCTTGCATAAGTGATAACTGGTCGAAGATAGGCTAGATAGATGAGCAATTTGTTGTCAATTGGGAGTCCAGAGTTCCTGAAGATTAAGGAATATTGAGCGCGAA
Organism: Araneus ventricosus; assembly: GCA_013235015.1. Classification (NCBI taxonomy): domain Eukaryota; kingdom Metazoa; phylum Arthropoda; class Arachnida; order Araneae; family Araneidae; genus Araneus; species Araneus ventricosus. The sequence continues at coordinate 12,217 of BGPR01021195.1, forward strand.
AAGCTTTATTGAGCTTTGCCAGTTCCACTAAGGACGCAAAAAAACCTCGGTACGGCCTTGCTTTTAATATCTACAATACAATTATAAATGTATTATCTATAATTTTCAGCCGATTTCAATATTAAATTACTGATAACAGAATGTAACTTGTAAATTAAGTTCACAGTTAACAATGCTTAGCAATGGTAATTGTAATATTAAGTTTTTCTGGCAGTAATTAGCCAGTGTTCTTATCTATTATATCTTTATGATATCTTTTTAAGATTATTTTAATTACCAAGTCATATTATATAGCAAAAATCTATCAAAATACAGCAATAGAAGAATTTTTAAGGTTTTATGCATATTTTGTCAGATTATTCCACATGATAAACATCTTAAAAACCTAAGCAATTGCACTTATAAAAAAATCATTATTTTATATAAAAAGAGAAATAAGTCGCTTAAATCTTAGAAATTTATCATTTATTTAAATAACATTTGATAAATATTTTTAAACACTTTAAACTTACCGTTTTCATATCCAGGAATCTGAGTATCTCATATAAAAGGAAGCTTGCAGTTTCGTAAATAGCCTCTATCTTATTAATAAATCTAAATCGCCATAATTCTATAAAAAAATCAGAAATATTTACGACGGAGCAATAAAGAATTCATCCATCAAAACAACATTTTTGTTCCATCACAATATGGCGCAGTGTTGTGGTTTGTAGTTCTCTTGTGTCGGCTGGGGTAGGTGTCGCTGCGATCGTTTACCAAAATCAGAAGTGATACATCTGGTACATCTTTTCTCTGTGCTTAAACACATCGATTTTCTTGGATTACTCGCAGGATGAAACAGAAAAAGAAACTAGCTACCATAAGAAACTGCGGCCTTCTGTAATCAGTTTCCGGATTTCCATAACAATTTACATTTAAAAGAAATATTATATTTAATTTACAGAACTTACGGTTATTTATCTATTGAATTGCTAACTTTTTTAAATGCGAATGCCCTGCTAGAACCGCGCTAGTACTTCAGCGCTGTTAATTACTCTCCTTAAGCCCAACGGCATTTTAGGATTACTACCGAAGTCGAAGATGAAGCAGAAAAAGAAACTAGATATCATACGAAACTACAGTCAGGATAATCGACTCCGGCCTCTTATACAATTCTATCTCAATTATTTCTCGGGAATGGTGTTTCAAACATAAAAGAAATTTTATATAAAGTTTTCATTCACATCACTATTGGTGATTTATATATTGTTTTGCTAACTTTTTAAAATGCGATTGTCCTGTCATAATTGCGCTAGTGCTTTAGAGCTGTTCGCGTTGTAAAAAGAATGAATAACTCTAATAAATAATATAAACATAGCGTTGCCGATTAAAAAATTAATAGAACGAAATTCCCTTTTTTTAATAAATTTAGTAGCGCAATAATTAAAAAGAACGTTTTGTTGTTGAAAACCTAGTATTAGATCTCATCAAAGATGCTCATTTTTATTCGGTAAATAAGCAAAATTATCTCTGATTATTTTTTTACCGTCAAAATCCTACAGAAGGTTTGAATACGGTTCAGTCGAACTGCAGCGCCCTCTATCAGCAGTTGCGCTGCGAAATCTCAAATAACAGAATAAAATACTTAGTTTTTAAGGATTTAATAAAATATTAACTGCATTTCAGAGATTTTGACGATTCGCATAGATATTGTACTAACTTATATCACATTCAAACAAGATTTTGCAAAACAAAATGCGTTATATTAGTTCTGATATATATGTATTTTTATTTCTACACTTTGAGAAACAATTTTTCAGCATAACATTAATTTAGTACCAGGTGTTCCAGAAAAATGCAAACTGATTTTGCACAACTACATTTGTATGCAAAAATTAAGGACCATTTCGTAAAATGTGAGAAATTTGCAATCTATACAAAAACTATGGTTCGAAATCAATTGTGGAGAATCTTTCAACATACAATCGAGTATCGTACACATTTCTCACCGGAGATTCAGTCATAAGGGCATTTAAGTGACCTACCAGAAACTGATTAAGACGAAAAGAAATTTTGGCTCATCCCGTTTCACAGAAAGCTGATAACCATCTGTAAATTTTATCAATTGTTAAGCTTAATATGGCAATTCCTTACATGCAATACTCCCGCTGGTGTTTAGAGGGGGATGTGCCCGCTCAAGTGTTGTACTTGTGATCTGACCTCAGTTCAAAATGACGAGGTCCGTCCCAAAATAGCTCTCCCTCGTGTTGCTTCAACACATCCCGTTTATATAATTAACTACATTAAATTAATCTTAAAATTCGTATTGATGTGCGTTTAAATGTGTATTTTGTATGTTTATACATGAAACCCCTTTACATCGGCCACCCCTCTGAGCGACCAATTTTCCTATGTACAGAGGATGGCTGGTATAGTGAAAAATCAGGGCGACTGCTGGCCGGAGTATACTAAACTGGAAGTCAATTTTAAAAGACATTGCTTATCTTTCTCTATTTGTACTTTGATAAAGAACCCGTATACAAAATATTGCACTCTTTTTATCAGTTAATTTTTAATTTCTGTTTTTTAAAAATAAATGTTCAGCAATGAATAGATACATATTTTCAACTACCGGAAAAAACTTTACCGATATCCACACACATTTCAGGAAATTAATGATTCAGGTACCTTTTTTTCTTTTGGTTAACTAAAAATATACTCTTTCAAACATTATATTTGTCTTATGATTACATTATAACCCGCATGATTTAATTTCAAATCCTAAACAAATCAATACAACATTTTCTAATTCATTTCCTTTTGAAAAATAATTGGAATCAATATATATACAATTGATACCGAGCAGAAGTGCGTAGCACTGCTACCTTGTGTGCACAGACCAATCTTAATGATAATCAGTATATTAACATTAACTCTGAGAGGGTAGAAATGCATATGCACTGGCACTCAAAGAACGATCTGAGTCAAGAGATCAATATTTTAATGAGAAAATTTAACATCTTAATTATGATATGCTAAGAATTTATGAATTTAATTTTTAAATTATCTGGAATTTCGAATTTCTGAAAGATAATTTATAATACTGTAAATAGATTAATTGAATGAATTAGAAAAAATTGAAATTCTCGGGAAATTTTAAAAACGTTAGAGAATTGCATTATTTGTGTCAGTTGACAGATTCTTGTTTTCCCTTCAATTGTAAAAATGTATATTTTCTTTTATTGTGCATTTCAGAAATTCATTTAAGCACGACAAACTAACGCAAAAAATTTTGTTGCTATTCTAAAGATACGAGTTTAAATTTGTATTCCATTTCCATATTCGAAATCGTGAGACAGTAAAAGAAAACATGCAGCCTAAAGGCAAGAATAGACTTGCGAGCCGTTAAACTAACTGCCTAAATGAATTAAAACTATTTTCCATTCTGTTATTTTACTACATTTTTCGAAGAACCGGCTTCACAATGTGAATACGTAATTGGTGATTTTTTCAACAGCCAGCCATGAGTGACGTTCCAGAAAATTGCACTGCATACAGCACCATCTATCTTTATGCAGTGTCATTTATAGCTTAATTAAAGATTGATCCGCAAAGCTGAATCATTTATCTAAAGATATACTACATTTATGATAATATTTTGGTTAATTCTTTTTCCTTTGCTCAATCTGTTACACTTCTTATGCCCTTCAACATTCCTAGGTTACTGTGGAAGACAAAGGATGAAGCCGAAACATTATCTATCTACAGAATCTAAAGCCAGAGTGGTGAACTCCGGCTTTCAATAAAACATTCACTGATTCGATGCAAAACCTGCTTATAAGAAATTTTATAAGAAAATCCTACCTTTACTTTCAAAGTGGTAATTAAAATATTCATTGTTAACTTTTTAAAATGGCGCTAGTCCTGTCACAATCGTGCAAGCGTTGTTTTCTTTTTAGCGCTGTTTGCTTCGTAAACAGAAGGGAAATCTGTAATCAGTTCATATAGACATAGCAATGCCGATTACAAAAGTTTTAGGACAAATTTCTCATTTTTTAATAAGTTTAATAGTGAATTACTTCAAAAGATTGTGTTGTTGGTTGAATACCTAGAACAAGAACTCCTCAGATATATTTATTTTTATTTGGTAAATAACTAAAATTACCTTTGAGGATTTTTTTTATACTTGAAATCGTACCAAATGTGAGAATATAGTGTCAACGAATTGCAGCGCCATCTATCATCTGTTGAGCTGCGAAATCTCAAATAACTGAGTAAAATATTTGGGTTTTCAGGATTCAATAAAATATTAACAACAATTAAGAGATTTTTATGAATCGCATAGATATTTCAGTAACTTTTCGTACATTCAAAAACATGATTTTACACAACAGCAAGGCGTTATATTAGTTCTGATATATTTTGTTTAATTCTTCATTTGGTGAAGCATCTTAACCATCTTGCAGCATAATTCTAATTTAGAGCCAGGTGCTCCAGAAAAATGCAAACTCATTTTGAAGAACTATTACATAAATGATTAACTGATTTTTCATACAATAATTTTTCATTTTTTAAAACTGCGGTTATTCTCATTAAACAACATTTTTTTCAAAAATAATGGTTCGAAAAATATTCAAAATCACATCTGCTCCTCAAATGATTTTCTCCGTTTGAAAATGGAACAAAATCTGATACATGAATCCAGAGGTGTAGTTATAATTAATTAATTGCTTTGACCTTTGCGATATTACTAGAGGTGTGAGTCAAGCGGAGAGGTGATAGGAAAGGTAAATAGAGGATTACTTCAAAATCAAATATTTTTATATTTTTAATGTATGATTATTTTATCTAGGTATTAAAATGGTGAAATAAAATACAACATCAACACTGAAACAATGCATATATTGTACAACTATTATTTTATTTTTGATCAAACATTAACATAAGTATGCATTATGTTTGCACGCAGTCGTTTAGTCGCAAAATAAGCAGTGCCGTTACGCTCTAAAAGCAATTCCAGGACGCTAGAACCTGGATGACAAAAATCGCGCAGTTTTAAGGACGTTTTCACAAATTTTTGAAATATATTTTTAGTAAAAAAAAAAAAGAAAAGTAGTGTTGAAACGCCTCTCCGGTGCGTGTCGGCTCCATCGCACCTCTGTTAGTTCAGTTCAGTAAGCATAAGTATAATGAAGATGTTAAAGAATACTTCATTAACAATTTATTCTGGTTTCAAGTTAAATTAAAATTAAATTCTACCATTTAGTTCTTAGAATTTGCAATACGCAAGTTTTCGAGAACAACTTCAAAAAACTTTTTCCCCTTAGTGCAACGGCAATCACGTTAAATTTTTACTAATTCCCCAAAAAATAGTGTATCTTCAAAATTCGTAAAACTTTCTAACTTTCCTTTTATTCCAAATTAATCCTGAACTTAATGAGCGCATCTCAAATATATAAAATAAATATAAAAATATAGAAAAGTAAAGATGAAATTTCAGTATTCCAAATTCTGATGAGGAGTTGCTAATGAAGACATTTCACTCTTCAGTATTCCGTTCTGCTGGTAATTATTATTGCTAAACAAGATTATAAGAAACTAAGTACATTATTTACAATAGATTTAAGCTACCCCGGCAACTTCGATCCTTCCAGAATTTTCTGTCAGGCTCTAATCAACAGCAAACTTGCATCTTTCTAAAGGCGTTCAGCAGCGCCATCTAAGGAGAAATCAGTCCCGCTGCCGATGTGAAAACTTCCAGAGATAAAATCTTCTATTGATCTTCCCCATAAAAAGTTACTCTATTTAATGAGAAAATAAGCTCCTGGACTTTAAAACTAGCCATAAATAATTTCAAAAAAGAAATAGATTTTATTAAAATAAAAACATTCTCTTACTGCTTTTCTAGAAAATATGTGGAGTAACCAGCTCTTCTTTTACTTCATTAGCATTAAAAAAATACCTTACGCATATCGCGATATAATAGGACAACCGATTACTGTCTTCTTATAGATGAAATTTATGTAAATCCGGGTTTAAATTATAAGGGAAGAAAACTTCTAGGAAAAGCAAAAAATGCCAATCAACAATCTAATACTATTCAAGCATTCATGATAACATCTTTATTTTCAAAATGTAAAGAAATAGTTGCCTTAGTTCCCATGAAGAATCAAACATCTGATGACATTTATTGCCAAACTCTGAAGGTCCTACAACTGTTAAATGACTGGAAATACAATGTTTTATATTGAATTTCTGACAACAATAGAATTAATAGAAATATTCTCACCCAGATGTACCAAGGAAACCTTGCAAACTGCATCTCAAATCCTGTACAGCCTGATAATAAGTTATTATTTTTATTTGATACAGTTCCTATGATCTAATCTGTTAGAAATAATTGGTTTAATGAAAAAACACTAGGGCAAGTTTTATGTTTTACTTCACCTGACAATTCATCAAAAATCTCTTTAGGTAAGCTCCAAGATCTCAAAGATATTTATGAAACAGAAAAATCAACTTTGATTAAGAATGCACCAAAGCTGTCCCAGAAAGTTTTATATAATACTTCTTTTCAAAAACAAAATGTGTTACTGGCCTTAAATATATTTCATGAAAGCAATGGTGCTGCTTTAGGTCATGGAGCTCGAGAGAAATGCAAAGATACCATGGGAACATAGGAATTTATCGATCAGTTTTTAAAAAGGTGGAAATTTGTTAACGTTAAAAATTCTGAGAAAGGTAAGAGGTAGAAAAACCCCTTTTGTGACTCAATTAGGAGTGAAGGTCAAATGCGTAATGATTGGCTTGTTTCCTGGAACAACAAATCTGCATTTCCATTAAAAAAAGGGAAGAATTGGGATTGTAAGGTAAAGGTGGTAAATTGTCTAATGAGAAACAATTTGCCCTTCAGTTTACCACAAAACCATTGATAGATATTGTAAATCATACCTCAGAATATATACTATTAGGTAAATTTCAAACCGAAGTCTAGAGACAAGATTTGGCAGCATCGACAAATATCTAGGGGAAGGGGGATTATAATGTTTCATGTTTTCGAAATTTTTTAAATTGAAAAAAAGCTAAAAATTGTAGATTGGATAAATTTTCATTCAGAAAAAAAGGGGATTTTCGCATAAAATCTTTTGAAATTTTTGAGACAACTTCAGAAATTTCAGTAGAATTTGTATAAGATTGTATGAAGTTCTCGACACAACTACTGATGTTGAAATATCACCAGAGGAAATGCCAGAATTCAGTTATATTTCAGGGTAAATTGCTAAGAAAGTTAGTCAGAAATTAAATTGCGATCTTTGTACATCAAAATTTATTACAACAAAAGGTTTAGAATATGAAATTGACATTGCCTGTAAATATGTATCTCTTCTAGATCGAGGAGGCTTGAAAGGTCCTACTAAATACACACTAGAATTATTGGTGGAAAGTTTCCAAATTTTCAATAAACTAATTCGTAAAGAATTTGAAAAGACATTTTTCAACGCCAATAACCACAAGCAGCTGTTGGAACATCTGGTTTCTGAAAAAATGAAATTGCAAAGTTCTGTTCCTGAAGTTTCATGTGAATGTAAAAATAATTTTGTCCTAATTCTAAAGCACTGTATTTCCATTTCAGCAAGTATATTTTTAAATAATTATTCTAAAATTAAGAATTACCAGCTTAGAGCTAAAAATTTGAAACGAAAATTATCAACTTTAGTATATTAATCCTTTAGTAGTTGAAGCAAACAGACCTGTTGGTGAACCAGCCTTCTCATAAAAAGGGGAAGTGCACCCTGAAACAGTGCCACTAAGGTTACGCGGAAAGCTGTTTCTATCATTAAAATTTAATTAGAAATTTATGGAAATGAAATTTAAAAAATTTTATAGGTTTCTCACACTTTTTCTCAAAACACTGAATAATCCATTTTCAAAATTCATTCTTTCAACTGATCTTCTTACTATTAAAAATTCTGTCAAAGCTTTTTTTAAGAAATGTAAGTTTTTTTGAATGGGCTATTTTCACTAACATTTTATATTAATTGATCATCAATATTAAAAACTCATTCAGTAATGAGTAACTGAAGAAAATCTTGTGCTTCTGTTGCGTTTCCACTTGGGAATGAACGTTTCCTACATCAACAACAGAGCTACGGAGAGGTTTTCAACTGAGATGTCACGAATCCAAAGTTCATTCCTGACGAGAGATGTTTGTTTGCTTTTTGCGCACGGCCTCGATTCACCCGGATATCCGATGTTTATACAGGCCCGTTGCACGCCAATTCATAGATAGGAGCCGAATGTCCACCTTCTGGTGTGGCCTCTCTCAGCTGTTGTCCTCTTCATCATACCGCGGTTCAAAATTATGAGGACCGTCTCAAAAGAGACCTCGTGTTGCTACATAACGGAAAGTAAATATAACAAAACTAAAATACATTAGATAATTCTTAAAACTTGCATTAATGTGTGTTTAGTATGTTTAAACACGGAACACTTTACCCTCTGATCAGACAACTTTCCTGAGTTTGGAGCATGGCTGCTATAGTGAAAAGTCACTATATTTAATTATGTAATACAGTGCGACTGCTGGCCTGGCCGGAGTATACTGAACTGGAAGTCAATTTCAAAAGGCATTGGTATATCTTTATATTTTTGTAGTTTGTTAAAAAAAAAAAAAAACGTGCATACAAAATATTGCAATCTTTTTGTCAATTCATTTTTAATTCCTGTTTTTTTTTAAATAAATATTTAGTAGAACACTAATAAATGCATATTTTCAACGACAGGAAATAAAGTTACCGATATGCAGACATATTTCAAAAAATTAATGTTTGAGCAACATATTTTTTCTTTTGTTAACTAACAATATTCTGTTGCCAACATTATATTCGTCTTAAGATCACATTATAACCCGGATTATTTAATTTGAAATCTAACACAAATCAATATAAACAAATTTTACTAATTTATTTCTTTTTGAAAAATATTTGTAATCAATATATGCTTAAGCAGCAATTGAGACAGAGCAGAAGTGCCTAGCACTGGTACCTCATGTGCACGGACCAATCTTGATGATCATCAATATGTTAATATTAACTCTAGGATATTAGAAATGCATATGCACTGACGATCAAAGAACTAAGTCAAGTGAAGAATATATATGAATGAGAAAATTTAACATCTTAATTATGATATGCTAAGACTTTATGAATTTAATTATTAAGTTATCTGGAAATTTAAATTTGTAAAAGATAATTTATAATACTTTATATAGATTGATTGAATGAATGATTATAAATTAGCAATAATTGAAATTCTCAAGAAATTTTAAAAACGATGGAGATATGCATTATTCGTGTCAGTTATCAGATTATTGTTTTCCCTTGAATTGTAAAAACGTTTATTTTCTTTCATTGTGCATTTCAGAGATTCTGTGAAGCATGACAAACTGACGAAAAAATTTTGTTGCGATTCTCAAGATACGAGTCTGAAATTTGTATTCCATTTCCAGATTCGAAATAATGAGATGGTTAAAGAAAACATGCAACCTAAAGGCAAGAATACACTTGCGAGCCGTTCAACTAACTGTCTGAACTAATTAAAACAATTTTCCATTTTGCTATCTTACTACATTTTTTGAAAGATCGTCTTCACAATGTGAATACGTAATTGGTGATTTATTCAACTGCCGGCCATGTGTAATGTTCCAGTAAATTCAACTGCATACAGCACCATCTATTCAAATATCAACGCCATCTATCTTTATGCAGTTTCAGTTATATCTCAGTTAAAGATAGGTCCTCAAAGCTGAATCATTTATCGAAAGATATATTGCATTTATGAAAATATTTTGGTTAATTCTTAGATTCAAAATATGATTCGCATTTACTTGAACAATGAAGGAAATCGGTGTCATCCAAGGAGGAGAGAAAAAGAAACTCGAGCAATCTTTTAACTGTCGATTTTCATTATAGGTGGTTTATTTAAAATAAATGTTCAAAATAAAAAAAAAATTTCTTAGAAGAAAAATCCAGATACTGCAAAATAAAATTCTCCGAATTATGACAAACGCTTCCTGGTTCGTTAGGAATGAAGTCATCCACAAAGATCTCAAAATTGAGATCATAGAAGATCACGTAAAGAATATTTCTAGGAAGTTCTTCAGTCAACTTCAACGGAATATCCCTACCCTTATTCTGCAACCAAATGGTCACTCCCCCTTAAACCTCCATGATTAGAAATAATGTCTCAGATCACACCGTCTATTCAATCGATCACCTTTCATTGTTTTTCATATTTTACTCTCACCTATATCTACTACTCCTCATAAAATACAACGACTTTCATAGCCATACTTCAGACAGCTAACTTAGTTTTTATTATTCAAAAGCACTCAGTCTAAGTAGAAGAGCATGTTTGCGCTGAAACTCAATAAACGATGTACTTACTATCAGTAATCGATTACTTTCCTTAAACCCTTCAACACTCCCGAAGACAAAGGGTGAAGCTGAAACAGTCTCTATATCTATTGAATCTAGCCAGGGTAATGAACTCCGGCTCTCCTTAAAACATTCACTGATTCGATGCAATTCGAGCCGAAAAAATTTTTTATTAAAAAATGTTTAAATATACATAAAAAGTGGTAATTCAAGTATTGCATTGCTAACTTTTCTAAATGCAGTTGTCCTGCCAGAATCACAAGTGTTTCAGGGCTATTTGCTTCGTAAAAATAAAGGCGTAGCGTTGCCGATCGGAAAAGTTTTAAAATAAATTTCCCATTTTTTTTTTAATAAATTCAGTAGTGAATTGCTTCAAAAGAATGTGTTGTTCTTGAAAACCTAGTATTGTACCTCCTCAGATATATTTATTTGGTAAATAAGTGAAACTACCTCTGATTATTTTTTTTTAGCCTTGAAATCATACCAATTGGGCGAATATATTGACAACGAACTGCAGCGCCATCTATCAGCAATTTTGCTGTGAAACCTCAACGGGTAGAGTTACATATAGGTACCGCCTCAGACTGCGCACTACTTTCTGTGCCCTGAAGCGACAAACATGATTGATTATCCAGAGGGCACTTGCAGCAGATGCGTACAAATGGGGTTGTAAGATTTGGCGCTTACGCATACTTTCCTTCCCCATTGAAAATGAAATTATCCTGTTTTTTACAAGTCCAATTTTGTGAATGTTTTTACAGGTCGCGCAGGACTGCTAAATGTATGCTTTCGTCCACGAAATAATTTTTTTATTACGCTTTCTGAAATACAGGATATAAAAAAGTTTATATCGTATAAAAGTATATATTGAAGCAATCAAAATATTTATTTGTTAAACAATTTAAATAAATATATACTGATATGTTATTTTGAGATTGTCATAAAAGTTCAGTATAATTGCCTAGAAATGTTAGGAAACATCAAATAGTGTGTTTTTAATTACTGTGAAATTAACTTTCGATATATCACCTGTTTCTACTTGACCTTCAGTTTTTAAAATACATTTATATCGTGAATTGTGTTGTGGATTTATTTTTGTTATATCCTTCTTAGTCAGGAAATGAAAATTCTATTCGCTATAATAATAAAATAATACACATTCGTGGTTAGCAGTGGCATAATTTCCACGTTTGATATAGTTACCGGCCATGTGCATAAATCTCTACCAGTTATCCTTAATTGTGCAGCATATCATCATAACTGCTTTCTGACCATACACCTTACACATCGGTTTTCATATTACATAACTATCACATCTAAAATATTTAACTAATGTTTGAAGAGAATGCGTTGACAAACACATGCTTTTTCCACAATATTTTCTCCTTTCATTTCGATTGATTATAGTACAAAAAAAAAGAAATTACTACATTTTTATTTATTTTGTCTGAATATATTCATTCAAACTTTAACTCAAAATACGAAGGTGAAATAAAAATATTTTAAAATATTATATATATAAATATTATATGCTAGCTTTTAGTTCGTACTAATAAAAGAACTATGAATACAACTTGGTTATTTTATTATAACCAAATGTGTTTTCAAACTAATCGATCTACAAGGAAGAAATCCCAATCATCTCTTGTCAACCGTTTTGATGAGATTGTACAAGCATTTGACTGATTAGAATATATCATATTTTTATTTTGTTGCAGGCACAAGCTAGAGATGCAAGTTTGCCTTTTCAGTTACTCTTTTTAAAATGCCCCATTGGTTCCCCCCCCCCCCTCATACTTTCAAAGCTTTTTTTTTTATCATTTGCAAATTTTTCAATCTTTTCATGTAAACTTTGATATTTTCAGTATAACAGAGCCATTGAATTTAAACAACAAGTTCAGAACATGCAACAAATGCTTCTTACATTCTTATCCTTAAAAAAAGCATAAAACCTTCATTAGTTACTTGACTTATTTGATGCCCTATACTAATTTAAACACAGAAGCATCAAATTCATTAGAATTGTAGCTATTTTAAAGATTTATATAATTTGTAAATGTTTTAAAACAATTGGCTTTTATCACTTTCCTTCAATGATTTTTGGCCAAAATTTGGCCTAGATTTATGTATTTTTATTTTGGCTTCATAATGATCCAGTTGTTGACTTCTGGATTCAGATATTCATTCTTAATTCTTATACGTGTAATAAGTATGTATAACAAATTGTTGCAAAAAGCATAGAGTTGTTGAAATTTAAATTTTTTTTTTAATTTTAAAGATTATTAAAGCAGAAATAGAAATGGAACCAACCCGAAACGTAAAAAATTGCTGTGTTGGTTTTTTTCGAAATATTATGTATAATCTGCTAATTTTTGCTGCTATAGTAATTAATCTAGGAGATATAAACTGACCAGTAGAATGCAATTATATTACTTTGTGTTTTATTATCTATAAAAAAGTTAAAGATTTTCAATTAATACATGACCAAAATTGTTATTAAATGGAATTTAAAAAATGCACATTGTAAACAAAATTTAGTTGCCAGTGCATTCAAATGTTCAGTCAGTGCATTCAATTGAGAATTTCTTTAAAAGTTTTGTTTAGTCTGATGCGAAAAAAAAATGACTATTATATTTCTTTTAGCATTTTTGTGTTGTAGAATTTCTTTTTACTCATCTTATTAAGAATGTCAATTGCAATGAAAATAATTTCTTGCAAGATTTTTTTTGTCCCATATAGTACAAGTTACCTTGTTAAATACATAGTTATTAATAAAAATTGCATAACATAAAAGAAAACGGTCATAACTATATATTTATATTCAAAATTAGCATCACAGTAGTTATTATTTGAGTAGAATACTTATGTGATACAAATTCTGAATGGAAATCAATTTAAGATTTTCTTGGCCTCTGTTTTTATTCTTTACTAAAGTAATTCTTTTAAATAGATCAATAAAAATATTATATAAAATGTAACCTTTTATATAGTTCAAATGAAGATTTTGTAGTTAAATAATTATCAACAATATTTCTACTAGTCACTAATTACCTGCTTAACTTTGAAACACTATAGAATTGATTTCTAGACATTCTTGTAAATGGTTAAAACTAATAGTTGATGACTTATGATTTCTTGAAACAAATATTCTACGATAAATAATAATTTTTCTGCCCTTATATTCATTTTATGGAAGAATCAACATGTGGGTTGCAAAATGGTTTGTATAACTTACGCTACTTGAATTAGTGACCTTTTCAAATATCCAGACAAGCTCCAACAAATTTTAAATATAGTTAAATTTCCAAGGAATTTTTTTGGCAGAAGTTCTTACACTTTAAGCTCCATTTGTATAGGTATTCTATCCTAATAGGCCACTTGTATTAGTTTGGATACTATGTTTAAATTCAGATTGTGTTATTTGTGTTTTACAGGAAATAAAATCTAAAATTATAGTTTTAGGTGTTCCATTGTGCATAAAGCCTTGATGGCCAGCAGTTTGTTTATTTTTTTTTTATCCAGGAACGACAAAAGTTAATTCAAACAAAATAATAGTTAGAACATATTTATGCAAAATTTAGATCCAGAAAAGTGGAAGAATTATTATGTAAAAGTCATGTGATGAAAACAGCACGATAACCCAAATAATAGTTCTCATATTTAATTAAATTTAGGCGCATTACAGTTGCTATGTCACAAACCATTACTTTCCAGTTGAAACGGAATATGAAAAGCCTCTGAGCGGGGGGGGGGGGGGGGGGGGGGGG
>BGPR01021196.1:0-13916 GCA_013235015.1 Araneus ventricosus
CAAGTGAATGTCAAATTAATAGCTGTCAAGTGAATGTCAAATTAATATTTATGTATAACTTTAGAATAGGGGATACCCAAAATTAGGAATACATTGATAAGAAACTGTTAAAGGATTTAAGGCTCTAGTCAGGAACAGACATTCAAACTAAGAAAATGAAAGTTATAGTAATTATTGTTGGCATTAGAATCATAAATTCTTATCAACTTCGGGATAACTGAGCTGACGCCACCTCGCACAGTGGAAAAGTGTAAAGTTGTTGATAGTAATATGACGTCATCTGACGAGCGACTAATCAGATTTTCTTTCGGTATTTTCCAGTGTGCAGGATGGCATCGGGAATATGTAAATTGCCCAGAAAAATTCTTTCTCTGTGAATCAGTAAGTACTTGGTTGTAATGACTGTTGTATTTGTGTATTTTTGCCGTGAGGCTTTCACAGTCCACAATGTTTCTCATCTGTAAATAGTTCATCAATAAATGTTTGTCATCAGTAATGTTTGTTGCCTTCTGAGAAGTCTTCCACACCAACACCAAAAATGTCATTAAGATTCCGCTGACGCTATTAATGGTTGCTCTGCTGAGCCTTCAACGTCATTTGACGATGAGAAAGGCTAACAATTATAATATGAAAGGCATAGATAAGCAGGATTTATTTTATGTGTAATATGATTTTATTTTTTAAAATGAGATGTATATAAGTAATGGAGGATTGTTAAAATTCATATCAGAAAAGTTGCTATTTTTAGTACCATAGTTTTCATTAATTTTTTTTATGTTAATAACTTTTCCTGAAACCAAAATTTGGTACTTTTCCGTTAGCCGAGTACAAATGTTGCAAATTGTGAACCAAACGTGAGCCAAGTCGCCAATTGCGAGCCAAGTTGACGAGCGCAAATGTTGCCAAAATTTGGCGGAATTCTACATTATTTGGCGATTTTTCGCTTGCGCCTGGCTAACGGAAAAGTACCCAAAATTTTTACTTTTCAAAATACATTGAATTTTTTTTGTTTTTGTTCACTTATCATTTAAAATGCCAAATGTATTTCAGATGGAGTGTAGCATTCCCCAAAATTTTACAAGCAAGGCAGCTACTTCAGATGTCAAAAACATACAACCAGGACAGAGTCCACCTAAATCGATGTTGCACGTTAATTTTGATCTGGAAAATGAAGAAATCCACGAAAGGAAGAAAAAGTATCTGACAGCAAAGTATGGACAACACCAAATGAGCTTAATAAAAAAGCGACTGCGTGTGGAAATGTGGATGTATGATCAACTTCAAATACTATATGACAGTTCCGTAAGGATCACAGTTTTATTTACCGACTTTGAAAAATCTTTCAGTTCTCATTATTATCATTTTCACATTTTTCAGTATTGCCTTTAAAAAATACCGTTTTTTTTTTTTTTTTTTAATTAAATGACTTAGTTAAAATATAAACTCAATTTAATACACCTTTTAAAATTTATATACATCTTTCTATTTTAATAGATTTATTAATTCCGTTTTCTTTTCGACATTTCATTTAGAGGATTTTTCTTTATCTGCAAACTGTATATATATGTGTGTTTTTCATTTTTTTATATATATATATTGAATATTTTTTAAAAATTTTATATATGCATTTTTTTCATAGTATTTAATAGTTTATTTATCTGTTCTATTATATTTATAGTTATTTATCTTTTCTTATTTTGTATTTCCTTATTTTATCATTATAATGTTTTTTTATTATTTGTATTTTATGTCATTACTATTGTTATGACCCATTTAATGTAATCAACTATTGTATGCAAAACTATGTTAACCCTCCATGTACAGCTCCCACGATTTCTACAGAATACGAAATCAGTCTCCTAATACAGGTCACGTGAAAATAGCATAAGTTTATTTACATCCTGTTAAAAGTATTTGGTACATTATTAAATTTTTATTCCATGCATGCTGAAATCACAGGAGCTGTATTGTATATATTTTAAAAATTATTAAAATTCCTGCGTTATATTAAATTTTTTTTAAAGATGTAAATAGTATTATAAGTAGATAGAGAAGAAGAAAAAAAAAACCCTCGTATTTTTGGAACTGGAATGTATCAAAATTAAGCCGTACATGGAGGGTTAAAGGTCTAATAAGCCGTAAAAGTTATGTTAAAAAGGGTAATTATGTGTTTTTAGCGGCCCCTGAGATTGAATTGGCAAGCAACCGAGATATATCGCCAAGATAGTGGTGAAACCTCGTTGAAACGTTTGCAGTCCTATAAAAAACAGTTCTTATATTAGCATTGTGTTACTTTTTTTCTAAGGCTCTCAAATTCGCATTGGTTTTAAAAAAATATGCCTTCTTAAGGGGCCACTAAGTGGGCATCGGGCAGATTTTTTAAACTTAAGAACGCATCCTACGGCTTCGCTAGCCGCTGGAGCCAGAACCTAGCAGCTTCACTAGGACACTGAACTTATGAGCTGCAATCTTGGTGTAATCAGAAGGTCGCCGAGTAAGCTTTGGGGAGGGGGGAGGTTCTATAACACATAGGTATCTTAAAAACATAAGCAACTAGATGGATAATGGAAGGATCAGCAACAAGTCTGCGTAAGCTTGTTGCCTCTGGGACTTGGATTGCTTTCCTTCCACACATGCACATGTCCATCCTAAACCAGCGAGAAAACATATTTTGATTTCAAGTATGGGGACATGTTGTGGTATCAAAGTTATCTTTTCAGAAAGTTAATTTTTATTTAAATAGAAAGATAACTTTAACCCTCAAAGGCACAGGCTGGCATATAAAGTGTGCCACAGAGGGAAAAAGTGCCAATACAGTTGTAATGAATTAATCAATTAGTCGGGCTTCCCCCTCTTAACCTACTACCCAACCCCTCCAAACACATGGAATCAAAGAATAAAGGTCATGAAGGAGTCATTCTGTCTTTATACATCAGTTATTTAGCCAAGATCTGTTTTGGTGCACTCAGTATGCCACCCGTGCCCGTATGTTTTGCCTCAAAAGGAACCAAATTGTGCCTCCCAATTGCTATCTTTTAGTTTTGCAAGAACGTTCCAATGAAGAGAAGGCCTGCGATTACATTAATACGTTGGATATCATTGATAAGGAGTAGATTGAAGAAAATTATCTATCAAACTCTGAAAACCAGGTTAGTGACCTTCAAGACCTTGGAGATTTTTCAGATGTTAATGAATCTAATTATTTTATGAAAATCTTTTATAAAACGAAGACTGACAGGTAAGAAATATCGAGGAAGTTTCAGGGATTCACAAATGAAAAAAAAATATCTGCTGAAAAGTAAATTTTTGAAGACTTCTTAAAAATATTTTTGGAAAACTTGCATTTTTTCTCAAAGTAGGATTTTGTGTACGGTGAATTTTTCTAACAGATAATTTATCGAACAGACTTCTTGAAGATTGCCAACATATGTATGGTTGATCCATTCGTGAAGTATACATATTTATACGTAAGGAGAAACAGACCACTAAGCTTTGAATGATCAATAAGCAAACGAGTGAAAGAACGAGGGTTGAAATGATGGCATTCGTAGGCTTTTTTATATCTTGAGTAGCAAAAGGATGTCAAAACTAAACTTTAGGGAATCTACTTTATAGTATTAAATGTGAAAAACTATGGCACTTGTGTGTAACGAAGCATAATCAATGAAAAACAAGGTGGCATACTGAGTACACTATCTATGCCTTATTTATGGGTAAATATCTGTGTCTCTAAGGGTTAAAGAGTCTTGCAGGGAAAAATGAAGATGCAGTATTTTGTTGGAAAAATTTGTAATGAGTCCAGTAGCTACTTCTTTGATGATGTAGTATGTAAATAATATTTAAAACATTAGTACTGTCATGAATGTTTTTATGTGCTGCTGATAACCAGATTGTACAAGTTCTACTTCTCTGACACCTAAATTAAGTGTATTTTATATATTTTTAGATAGTATATAATAGTTACTGCCAGAAATTTGGGGGGGGTTGAAATTTTATTCATCAGTATGTGTATGGCTGTTAAGTATGCAGGAAATTTTTAAGTACCTTGCATTCTTAAGGCAGAAGTCACTAAGTCCACGAGGACATTTTGACAGACTAACTGCAGTCGGTTAGAATTTGCAATTAATTATTTCGTGATAGAAACCTGCAATCTAAAAGTCGGTAAATAAACCATTGAAGCTAGAAACCTATAAAACAATTTTTACTATTTATCATAACACAAAAATAATTAAGTTTAAAATGAACACATTTCGAGATTACAGTTTGGGACTTGGTGACTTCTGCCTGAACATTGACGATATTATATATATGAAATGTATTCGCTGTTGTAGTCGTTAAATGAAAACAGGCCGAGTTATTAACTAATTTCTTTTTATTATCGGAGAGTGACGAAATGGACGTACATCTTCGTTTAAGTTTTAAGCCAAAAGTGAACAGAAGATCCCTGCTTTTTCTCAGGTAGGGATTTAACAGATAGACATGTGATGAAAGTGAAGGGAATAATAGTTATTTTTACTATATTACGTAAGTGTTTTAGGGAAAATTCATGGCGGCAATAAGTCGCTGATTTCGCGAGTTGTGTGCACGTGGAAACGATTAAAATATTCTTTTAGTAATAAATATGTCAAAACGAGAGATTTAATATACCTCCAGCGCGGGAAAAGAACAAAACTGGAGTTTTAGAAAAGTGATTTTGGAGTACATTAAGACTTTAAAATATATAATATTAGAATTTGAAATAAAATTAAATGAGATTATTACACACATATATATATATAATATGCAAGATTATTCCTTAGGTGAAGGGGCAGTTATTCTTATACTAGAATTTAAATAGAAATAATAAGACTATAAATTAAAAGGTTAAGAAGCATTTTTAAAAATAGGAAAATTCAAAATAAATACATACACACAAACACACACACATATATATATATAACTATTTATGTAAAAAAAATTCAATTTCAAATATTTTTCTGTTTTTAAAGATGATCCGCAAGAGTTCTTTCAGTGTCTTTTGCCAATTAACTCCCTCCCCCTTTCTCCAAGGAAGAAATATAGAGTTATTTATTATGTCATTAAGTGTAAAAAATTAATGTTCTTGCTACTGATTTCTTTTGGTGCACTGGTATCATATTTACAATGCTGCAAAAAAAGGCAGTTGATTTTTATTTTTCATATATCTTCGAGTTATCTTATAAAGGTTTGTTTCGTAACATTTTTGATGGCAATTTAAAAATGAGTCAAGCTTGCATCAGTGACGTGCAAACTTCAGTCATTTTCTGTCAGAACAAAGGAACATTTCATGTTGTGTTCTTTTGCAATCATATTAAGTGTGGAAACAATTATAAGTGTGTTTGACCTAGAAATATTAACAGCCTTGATCATCCTACATGGTTCTCCATTTGTCAAGGTCAAAAAGCAGCTGCGAGGTCAGATAAAAGAAGTTTATAGAGCATGTTTGTCATCATCATAATTCATGTTTTGTTGTTTTTTTTTTTTTTTCCTTTTACTTCTAACATTTGTTCCTGATTAAAATTTTTCTTAGAAGTATAAAAGTTTGTGTTTTTTTTGGTATATAATGCGATACATAGTCTTATCTTTGTTGTCAACTAATATTGATGCAATCTTTAAATATGTTTTATCACATAGTTTTCAAGATGTCAGTAAATTTCTGAATTTTTTTCTATTTTTGTATTCAGGAAAACAGAAAATTAAAAGGTTTTCTGCTTTGAAAGACACTCGCTTCTTATAAAGGAAATATTACAAAATTAATATAAAACATGCTGTTCTCTTTACAGAAATTGGTTTCAAAACAATGTTAAAAAACGATATGCATCTCTATTACAGATAAAATCGATTAGGGATTATCAGTTTTGAAATAATGTAAAGCTTGCAGCACTTTTTTATTTTCAGAAATGAAATTTAAAAAGACTTGCAAAATTGTGCTTCAAAACTGAAATTTATACCTAAACTTCATTAGTGAAATTTATTCAAAAGACCAAAACAATACAGATGCACTTTTGTTCTGAACATAATGAAGCATGTTCTAGTATTTATCAACTTCTTAAAAATTAACATTAACCTTAGAAGTATTACGCTTTCTTTTAAAAAATCATGTGAATGTTTATTACAGGAAATAAATTTAAAAATGTGATATTTTATTTATATTAATCCTGTGTTAACTGTGTTTCATAGGATGACTCAAATAGTTATGAAGTTGAAATAGACGTAGATGAATTGCTAGATATTGAAG
The DNA here is from genome assembly GCA_013235015.1 of Araneus ventricosus. Lineage (NCBI taxonomy): Eukaryota > Metazoa > Arthropoda > Arachnida > Araneae > Araneidae > Araneus > Araneus ventricosus. The sequence continues at coordinate 6,257 of BGPR01021196.1, forward strand.
CCGAATCGGCAAGGCGAGATTGGTTAAGAGTAAGTTCTATTGCTTTTCTTTCTGAATAAATGTTTTAGCTTTTCTTTGTTGCCTCGCCTCATCCTGACAATATCCATCCTCTCCGTATAAGTGAATAGCTTGTGTGTACCCTGGTGGTTGCAGGAGGGACTACGATTGGGACACATCCAGAATTCAACATTTTTTACTTTCTTATATCTGGATTTTTGCAATTTAATCATTATCTTTCTCGAATTTCGTTTTTGAGCAAATATAGCATTCAAGGATTAATTATATGGATGATATATAGCATGGAAAATGTAAAATATCTTTGAATGTTGATAACTTAAATGCTGTGCAGACTAAAAAATTTTATTTATTCTCGTGAAATTATTATTTATCTATTAAATATGAAGTTTTTAAGTCAGAAAATTCCTTTCCAAGTCCTATTTAGAAGGATTTTATACATAGTTAATATCTTAGAAATAATTTAATGAATACCTTGGAAACTTAACTTAATTCCCTGTGTTCCATTATCCATTCTCTTTCTGTTATCAGTTCTTCACCTTTAACATTTGTTTATGTGCATACTTTAGTTTCACATCAAAGGTAAAACATTAAGTGTTATCACTTAAAGGGTAAAGGGATGTAATGAATAGTGATTTGGCTGAATTTCCCTTTGATGAATATTTGGATGTTGAATGAATATTTGGTAGCTGAATTTCCCTTTTGATTCTAAAAAAAATAGTTCTCAAATTTTAAATGAAATAATTAGAGTGATAAAATTGATTTTTTAAAAATCAACAGATAAGAAAATTCAGTGGATAAATTAAAATCCTTAGAAGCAAATTTTCTTTTGGTAAAGAGTTTCTTATAGCTAAGGCTGAGACTTGCAAATTTAACAAAAAAAAAATACTTTTCAGCTGTTGTAAGCACAATAAATAGTGGGCATTTATTTATTTATTGATTTATTTTTGAAAACGATAATATTTATGAAACCGAATTAAATAGACTTTTTGGTGAAAATGCTCAAAAATTTTTATTCTTGCTTCATACTTTCTGGCTTTTCAATTATAAATGATATGTAACATTGTTAAATACACTTGTGTATCTACTATGCAACTTAAAATTAAGAAACTATTAGGAGATTTTTTTTATGATAAATGTGCTGAAATGTTATTTTGCAATATTGTTGTTAAATATATTTAAAAAGCACATTTAAAAAAATTATCCTGAATTTTATTCGGCTGACTGTTCGTCCAGCCGAATACCGAATATTCGTTACATGCCTAATGCATACTTTAGTTTTACATCTAATTCTTAAAGGGTAAAGGAAAAATCCATTGTCTACTTTAAAATGTCTTGATGCAAACTTTTCAACTGTTAACAAAAACGCACAGCAATTCCCAGAAAATTAACCCCCCCACCTATTCAAATAAACCAAACTAAATTGTTCAGTGGGCTTTATTGAGAATATGGTTATATGTCAGTTGCTAATTAAGGATGGATCTATTAGTTATGGATAAAAAAAAAATTATTATATTAATTTTTTTTTTTGAATTATTCTTGAATTCATTCTTCATTCTTCAAACTTTTATATTCAAGTTTATGCTTAATAATTGTGAATATGGCAATAATTTGTTTTGGAATTCTTTAGATGGCGATAGTGAATTTAATATTTTGATTAGAAAACACATCAGATTTGCAGTAAGAACCATATTTCTTCTTAAAAACAACCTCCATTTTCAATTAGTTCAGGTAGTTTTGGGTTGAGAATATATTGGGAACTTCATGATTTGAGCACTTTTAATCAATTATTTTAATATTTTTGAAAGTTTATGGTATTTGTGCAGCCTGGTGCATATTAAATCCACCAAGGTTGAACATCCTTTCGCTGGTGTGGTGTGGAAGTTTGCAGAATTGATTTCATAGGAGTTAACCTCTTCATTTGACAGCTATTCAAAATGACAAGGTCCTTCCTAAAATGCTCTTGAGTAGCTTTAAAATGGGCAATTAATCTGAGTAAATTAAAAGATCATCATATTAAATAATACTTTACATTAAGAATATATTTGTGTTCAGAGAGATACTTAAAAGATGCTCCGGTCTTTCTAGTAGGTATTTCCAATGTGATTCGTTGGTGATTATATAATTTGCCTGGATTTGAAATTTATGTCAAAAAGGAAAATACATCTGCTTTTCATTTGTTAACAAAAGTTATTTAAAACATTATCCAAATTTTTAAACATTTTTTTAAAATTGATTAATCATGAGACCTAACCATTCCAGAGTGGTCATGTAATTACCAAAGTGGCCATCTCCACTTTTCAAAAATACGTTTTTTGCAAGATCCATTTGACCCCCTTTAATACCTGGTTGCATATTAGAGCACATTGCCTAAACGCTTCGAATGCTATATAGTTTATTTTTTAAATTTCATTTTGACAGGATGTGACAGAAAATCCACTTTTCTCAAAATATTTCTTATTTGGAGATGGCTACTTTTGCAGCTACACGAGCTACATGAATAAGCAATTTTAATTGCTTATTCATGGTATTCCTGGGATTGAAATGTTTTGCTGAAAAATTTTTCTTGTGTTAAAATTCTATATTTGAATAGTATTGCCATACTGGATAAATTTTGAATGTGACTCTATAATAGAGGTAGACATTTCACTGTAATAGTGAAATGCTTTGTGAAGAGGAGTGAAAAAAAGAAATGCTTAGAAATTAATCATAGCTTATGTGTAAAACTTCAAAGAATATGTCTGTTATTCATTAAATAGCTCTAAGTATTATAATATGCATTGAGATAATCATCTTATTTTATATAATAGCTGAGTTTGAAGGGAAATGAAGAGTGCATGAACTGTAACATATGTGTTGCATTAAGTTTATAAAAATGCTTTTAGTTGAAATATCTGGACTTTCCCTTTATTTTATTTTAATTTTATTGCAGAATAAATTAGTTGGTGTCAAGCAATCAGAAGAAGCTGTTGAAGTTAGTTGCATTTTTAGTTTTTAATATGCAAATATCGGTATTTATTCAAATTATAACAATTCCTTTGAGTAGGAATTTTTCATATTTGTATCATATTGTATAAAAGAGTAGTAGAAAAATGCGATAAGATTTGAATAGAACTGATGTTTGTGTTAAATATTTTATCAAGTTCGCAAAATCTGACACAATTTATATAAAAAATTGAAATTGCGAATTGTTGTGTAGTACCAAGCATGCTTTATTTTTCCACATTGCAAAGTTTATTGACGAGATATAGCATATAAGTCTGAAAATGGAAGATTACTCAATTCGCCATGTACACTTTTGATGGAGGTCCTCGACTCCGACCTAAGTTTCAGTCTGTTGTTGTGGCAACTGTCATTCAGTTGACCCTGATGCTTTAGTTTGGGGGGGGGAGAGTAACTCCACTTGTGGCTATCACTGTCATTGTTATAGCTGAGCAAGCTGCCATATTAACTCATTGTATGCCTTATATGAATTAGATGCAAGCTCAGATAAAGATAAACCGTAACTGTGTTCACTCTAGACATCATATGTGCGTAATGGAAAAAGTGAATGCATTCTTAATATTAGCATGCACAACTTATCTAAACTGGTACATAAGTCGAATTTCTGAATTAAAATTTTAATGTTTGGTAAATTGGAAGGAAAACCAGCGGGAGTGTTCTCCCCTAAACTTTCTCGTATACTTCCCCCCAAAAGTACCGTTTCCCCTTCCCCCACGTGGCTAAAGAAATTCAAACCTATTGTTACCCAGAATCCAATGACTATCAGAAGGTTTTTCATTATAGTGATTTGAAAAATATCTAGGCAAAGAATGAAATTCAAAGAGATGCGTAACGATTTTCCTCTCTTACCGGCTCAAGGACAGAATGACGTAATTCGCTACTCCGTAATGAAATTCCTCTCCGTTCTTCCAGTACGCATGCGCGTGTTGATAACGGATTCTCTTCAAAAGTAAATTATACAGAACGACAGACAATCAACCCTTTGACGGATTTGGCCCAAAATTTTATATGGACCTACATTCATGACGATAAAACCGTGTATGAAATTTTATCCATCTAGTTATTCAAGTTTTGAGTTATAGTGTTCACATGACTGTGGACATACAGATAGACAGACTTCTCGTTGATGGATTTTGTCCAAAATTTGATAGAAACCTACAAATTATGTTTAAAGACCACATACCAAATTTCATCCCCGTAGCTCTAATAGTTTTCGAGTTATCGTGTTCAAAGACACACACACAAACATACAGACAGAAGCACATACATAATTCCAAAATTGTGTTTTTCGGACTCAGGGAAGTCTAAAACATGGAGATTCGTCAAAATCTCGAGTTCGAATTTTTTGACGATTACAATACTTTCTCTTTGTATACTTCGTATACAAGACAGTAAAAAATGTAGTGTTACGTTTCCCACTTCCAAAGTGTTAATCGAATTAATGCAATTCAATAGAATGCACTTTTTCTATGTTTCAAGTAGAATAGAAGTCCCTAATTAGGAAATATCAGATCTATAAACCTTACTACTTTACCTCTTAATAGTTTTTGATGTTCATTTTTTTACCAGTGTTGAAATTTGCTGCCATTTTCCTACAGTCGTTTTCTTTGGTAAAATACATTCCCCAGCTTACTCTATTTCCTGCAGAAACTGAAATCAGAACAAAGTTTCATAAATATATAATTTTAAAAAGTTAGAAGAATAAAATTTTCTTTATTCTTAACTAAAGGTGAAATATAAAAACTCTTTGCCTATACTTTATTTTTTTTTACATTATCCTTTATTCTTGTTAAAATCTATTGCTATTTAAAAGGGTATATGAAAGGTTTTTAACGGTTTATATGCAGAATTTTTATGGGTTTTTTTGGATAATAAGTTTTTAAAAATGTTATTGAAATTAATTCAAGTTTTTGCATTGGATTTGTTGTTACATACTTCAAATTTTAGAAAATTGACATGTTTTTGTTTTCTGTGTCATCAGAATAATTGCTTCATTATTACCAAACTCTCAAAACCTTTTTGCAATGTATAATATCTCATGCTCATGGAATCTCATATGTACGGGGGTATTTTCATGGAATTCTTAATTAAAATTGTGGACTCTTAAGTATTCATACAATAAGGCTGCAAGAAAATGTTTTCATATTATATATTAAAAGTAAATTTTAAAAATTTTTATTATTTTCCCCCCTCTATAACATGTTTGAAATATTGGAAGACTGACTCTACTACAGTTAAAGCATAGGATGGATATTAATCAAGCTTTTAATTTAGTATTTAATTTAATAAGTCTTATTTTACCTTTGATGAAATTACTTTCCTAATATTAATATTCAAAAATGACCTTTTTCTTATTTCTGTTCAGTTTCATCTTGAATTTAAAATGTGCATTTCGTAATAAAAAGATGTTGGTATTAATTTTCATTTAATTTTCTTTTCAGAAATTTATAACAGAGCTTCTACAGCGATGTACAACACTTTGATCTGTGTACATACTAGTTATTTTAGTATCTAGAATGTGATGTTTGTCATGCCTGCGGTGATTCCTGTTGAACTCTGAACAAAATTCATTGGGAAAACCCAGGCTTTTAATTGTTGAGTATTCATTGTTAATTTCTGAAACCTTTCAGCATGGAAGGGGCCCTGCATAGTAGTGGACATTAATTTTTCATATTTATGTTGAATATTCAAGATACACCACCCCTTAGCTTATGCTTCGGTATGACTAGAATGGTTTCACTTACGTTTTTAAGTGTATTTTTATGTGGGGGTGATCGCATTTTCAGGATTTGTCCGGAATTCCGGGTTTTTTACCATCTGGAATTTCAAGATATTTTTACATTCATGTGTTTCAAATCTTAATTTAGAACAAATCTGTTCTATTTCTGTCAAAATTTTAATTTGGAACAAATATACAGTGGAGTCTCCCTATAACGAAATCGCTTGGTTCCAATTGAAAAATTCGTTATAGAGAAAATTTCATTATACGGAGATTAGAGATTTTTGCAGTTATTTAAGTAAATGTTCCAAACTTTTCAATAGGTACGATAAGTTCAAATGTATTTAATTATGATTTTCAATTAAAAATGAAGTAATATATATTATAAATTTGTTAAAATTATACTAATTTTTATTGTATAAATAAAATGCTCAAAAGTTAAGACAATTCACCAATTTAGAGAATAATTTGTACTAGTATGTACTTACGTTTATTTTACTTGAAAAATTCCGTTATTTTACATTACTTTGCATTTCGTGATGTTAAATTTTCAGAAAAATTTTCGCATTTTAAGAGTGAGTGGTTCCAGAAACAGGCACGTGTGAGCAAATTGGTTGCACTGGAATTATCAACTTTCTGCAAAAATCGAAAAGATAAACCTCTGAAAAAAATTCATTTTAGGGAGACAACCACTTCGTTATATGGAAAATATTTTGAATATTATTTAACATTCCGATTAAAAATTTCGGTATAGGGAGAAATTTGTTGTAGGGAGACTCTACTGTATATCATTAAGATAGTGTATTAATTTTAGATTGTATCAAAATCAGTGGAGTTGTCAAACTTCTTGTGAAAATCGAGTCCGTTTGTGCATCATGTTAACAATCTACAATTATTCGCAATTAAGTAGGATTTTTGCAGTACACTAGTACTCAGGTTTTTTTAAAATGGAGTTGCGGTCACCCCCGAGAATTGTTTCACTTACATTTTTAAGTGTATTATTTTATGTTCCTTCTGAATGTTTTCTGTTATATTAATTATTACAGATTTTTTTTTAAAAAATCTGTTGGTGTCTGCAGGCGTATTTTCATTGTTGCTTTATGGTAATCAGAAAATTATCTGTATGGTTCCGCATTCATTTCAGTATTTTATTGAAATTTCTAGCTGCTGTTGAGTTTTATTTCGTAAATAAATGCTTGGTAGTTTTAGGGTTGGTGTATGATATAACTGTATCTCTTGCTTCTGTAGATCTCAATATGCTAGTCTAGTAATTACAATTCCCAATGTTTTGTTCTGCCAAAACAGTAAAAATTTATTTTATTAAACTATTCTGGTCTTTAGAATCTGTTGATGCTTGTAACTTGTAGTACTAGAGTTTCTGGGAAATTTTGATCTGAAACAGTGTAATAGTAAACTGTACTTAAAAAGAAAAGATAATTTTTTAATGAACTAGAAGAAAATAAATGTTTATTTTCTTTAAGAGGAACGTGAATGTTCCTTCGATTAGATAGTGTCCATTTGTTTTCTTTTGTAATTGAAGTGACCATGCAGAACGTCTTTAGATCCATTCATATGAAAATCTTAAATTAATAGTGTGTTGTTTATATCTTTTCATTTTGACAATTTTTGATAATTTTATTTAAAGTATCATAGATGGAATTTTTTGACTCCATGTTATTTTGTGTGTGTGAAATGTATAAATGCATTTCTAAGTCATTTGAAAAAAAAAAAAATTTTTTAAGCTTTTTTTCCCCTGAATTTGGTATTCTATTTGAAATCTGTAATGTCTTGCTTAATCTTTGAGCACTGATGACGTTATTTCTGTCACAATAAGTTTTTTTTTTTTTTCTTTTAATGCAAAAAAAATACTGTCTTAAAACAATTTTTTTGTAATTTCCCTCATTTTGTATACTTGTTAAGATA
>BGPR01021196.1:14016-26814 GCA_013235015.1 Araneus ventricosus
CCCCCCCCAAAAGTTACTAATTTTTTTAATTCTTTTGCAAATTATTTGAAAAAGTATTAAAAAACTTTCCTTTTAAAAAAAAGGTTTTTAATCTATATGTTTTCAGTTCGGGTTTATTGTTTTCATAGGTGAGAACATAACTATGCTTATTATTTAGTACAAGATTTTTTTTCAGTTGCTCAGAAAAATATTTACTATGCTAGTCTTTTTACTTGACAATTTTATTATTGCATGTTTCTTGTCTTCATTTATTTTATATCACGAGGAAAAATAAAGTTAGAAATGTTTTTATCTTTATATAATTTAAAATATTTTTTTTTTTTTTTTTTTTTTGCCATGTTATCAGATTGTTTTCTAATTTCACAAAGTAGATATTAAGTATTTGATTTCACTAAAGAACTCTATAGTCTTTTAGTTTATTATATATCATAATATAAATTGTAACTTTTCATGCCTGACGTTTCAGATAATCACATTTCTTTAAACAAATGAAAAATTTAAGCATCTTTGTACTCTGGCTTAATAATCAAATGTTTTCAATCGTTAATACACCAATCATATGAATGGATTTAAGTTTCACATCATAATAATTTATCTGCATGATACAAGAATCTTATAGATAGGGATGGCGGTTATTACAAAAATAACCGATTTTTAGTTATTCAAGTTTTTTTTCAACCTGGTGGTTATAACCACTCAAAATAACCAGTTTTCGTTTTTTTAATATCAAAACAAACGCTGTTTGTAGCCAAAATTTTTTATTAATATCGTTTTTACAATAAATCAATCCATTGACCAATATTTATCTGTTCATAAAGACTCTTTCAGTAATTCGCCAACCAACATATGCCTCGAGGAAGCGGTTGTCGTTGATTGGCCTAAGATGATGAAATTCAAAGCTTCATAACTTGGTAAATTTTAGTCCAATTGAGCCTATCTTCCGATCCAGTTTTTTTTACCCGGTTATTAGATTTAAAAAATAACCGAAAAACTGGTTAACCGGTAAACAAAAAGAAAGGTTTTCGGTTAAAACCGGTAGGTTTTTCCCATCCCTACTTATAGATTGATCATGATCTTCTGATATACTGCATATTCGTTTTTTAAGACATGCCATCGCTGAAAGAAAAGATGCATAAGATATATCTCTTTTTATATACTGTTCTCACACAAAGGATTTAAAAGGATATTAAAACTTTTTCAAAATGATAATAGAAACTCGAATTTGCTCTGTAGTGACAGTGTAGCTATTGTATTAGTCTGTGCCATCAGCCATTTTGAATCATTAGCAATAAAGTAACTTTTGTGTCTTTCAAAGATCTCCGTGCTAAAATGACTTTTGTTGACCTTTGTTGTAGTAGAGAGCTTTTTGTTTAGATATTTGAAGTGCAGCTGATGAAAAATAAGTTAATATCCTTTTGCACTTGAAATCTCATGAAATTTTTTCAGAATATCTCTTTTACTTGTTATTCTTAATTTTTTTCAGAATATCTCTTACTTGTTATTCTTAATTTTTTTCAGAATATCTCTTTTACTTGTTATTCTTTTCCCCCTTTTTCTTGCATTTTAAGCAATTCCAGTTACATTTTGTGAATGAAAAAATATTATATTATTTTTATTAACACTATTGAATATCTTCATCTTTATATCTGCTGTACTTTATTAAATTAGAAGCAAGTCAAAAGTACTGTTTACTTTTAGGTAACCCATTTTTAGTTTTTGAATGTTTTTCCTCCTTTCATGGTCTTCTTTCTCTCTTTTTTAATTATGGGATTTGAAAGCTTAAAATCATAAAAGCTTATTTTTTTTTATTCATTGTCACTGGTCTTAGTCAGTTTTCTTGATAATGCAATTTATTGCAAACTTATTATTCATGTGCATAAAACCTGTAGATTAAAAGGGAAATAGGGATTTTCTTATACTTTTTATATGTTAATAATGATATGTAGTGAGATTAAATGCCGCCCATCACATGATATTTATATTTTGACCGCACCCTATCTTGTTCAGCAACTTTTGGCTTAAAAACTGTTAAAATGCATGAAAAATATTGCCTTCATACTTACCCCACCCCATGTCTAAAGCATCTCTGACTCACTTGCCCAGCCCTCGTTACACCGCTAGTAAGAATTCATTATATTTATCCATCCATCCACGGCAGAACAATTTTTTGCTATTCGAAATTGTATAGGAAAGGCAGCTTTACTTTCATTTCTATGCTAAAGGGCAGATTAAAGAAAGTCTTACTTGGATACAAATATATTTTCCTCTGTCTACAGTGGACAAAATAAATGTTTGAATGGTGCAAAACATTTTAACATCACTGCCAAGAACACCCAAAATTCTAAGGTGTCTTAAGAAAACTCCTGTAGAAATGCGAGTGCAAGTAAATCTTTATTAGAGTTTAGAAAATGACGACTAGATATATAGTTTTGACAGAGCAAGACCCAAATTACGCAAAAAGTGCTTATATTAATTGTTGATAGGACTAATTATGCTGCTGGGGGGATAATTGAAAGTTGCTTTTGACAATGATAAGCATGTTCTGCATATTTTAATAATGCTTATTGAGCATAATGCCATGAGAGTAGTCAGATGCTACTATGTTTTAGAGTTAAGTCTTTCTATTTATCTTTATATCCTTTCCGTTACTTTTTTCTTCCATCTTTTGCACAAAACTTGATAGCCATGCTTTTTTATTGTAAGGTCGGTCATTGAGAGGAAAAAAAAATCCACTGAATATTTTGAAAAATTCTGTCATCTGCAAATGAATATGTAATTGATTTTCTTTAACAAAGTTAGAATGTTTAACATACTCGATTTTGCTTAATTTTTTTCTACTTTTTTTTTGGCTGGAATAAGTTTGATTCTTTATTTTTCAAATGCTTTTGTCTTTTTTCCCCAATTTTATAACTATTTTCCACGAAGAGCCAAAAGATTAACTGGTTACGTATTTAGTACTTAAGATAAATTATGCTTGCCTTCAAATATCTAATAAAATTAGAGGAAATTTCAATTTATTTTTTAGGGTGTTTTAGTATTGTGTTTTCACTGTGATTTTTGAGAGACTTGAATTCGACAGAATGTGTTTTTTATTCATGTATCTTATTTTGTAATTGTATCTCGAACAATTTAGTTGTAATTCATGTTTTGATTGGATTGGAGACGTTGACTTCATCGTTGTAGTTTTATTATGTTTCATTGTTTTGATATAGTTTTGAAAAATTAATGTTTGTTATTAATAGTGCCATATGTTACATTTGCAGTTTAGTTATTTTGTGGTTTATTGTGATTTGTTATATAATATCCTGCTCCTCACCACCATCATGTGACAATCTTACCAATCAGTCTTGCCAATGAATGTTTTGTTGAATTGAGCCGTGTTAATTGCAATAGTCCCCTTTCCATTTTTATTGTGTATTCAAGACTTTTAGATTTTCTTTATGAGTTTAAAACAAAAACTGATTTGTTGGTAGAAGTATTTGTGTGTCCCTCCCCCCTTCCCTTTTCTATTTTATGTAAATAAGATCATAAAGTTCTTGAACTGCCTTTGTTTCTTCAGGTAGATTTATGTAATTATACAGGGTGTTTCTGTTAATTGACCAACAAACTCGGAGGGTTGTTAATAGGCATCGAGAGGAACAAAAAATTTCAAAACAACATGGTGTTGCAAACCATGTTTAGAGGTTGAAAACCGCTACAAACGCATGGCATACCCAAGGAGGTGGATTGGATGCACGGGACTCATTGCTTGGCCTCAACGTTCGCCAGATCCAATCTGTGTGACTTCTTCCTATGGGGTCGCCTTGTTAGGCTATGGCCCATATAGTCGCCTATAAACATCGACCATCTTACTTCATGCATGGATGCTTAAGCATCAAAGCATATAGTACGATTTAAACTTTAAGCAGAGTTATTTAAACTACAGTAGAAACATTACTGAGATGCCTAACCTTGACCTTTACAATAGTGATTAACAAACATGCAGTTTGCAATTCAATAAAGAAACTTTTAAGTAAAATCCAACATTTATTTTCAACAAACTGAAAGAAACAACAAAGATTAAAAGTTAATATTCGTAAATGTATAGAAACATTTAAAGTCAACATTTAATGCAACAGGAAAAACTATCACATCGAATCCAGTAAGCTAGTGAGAATAATTTAAACTGATGACTAGCAAAAATTCATGAACTTAGAAAAATAGATGCAAGACTTAAACTGATTACTTAGACATTTAGACGTTACATCGAGGTTTCCGATAAGTCCTCATATATTTGCCAATTCTGCTTCAAACTTCTAAACATTCAAAAACTGCACTCACATCGGTAATCTTTAGATCAAAAGAAACAACTCTTGTGTTTCCAACTAAGATTATATTTAATGTGGCTACACATCTCGACTGAAGATGTGATAAACATTGTAGATAAAATTGTAAACGAAAATAGAAACTAAACAAAACTAAATTCGAGACTGCTATAAACGAAGCAAAATTTGAGACTACTATAAACGAGACTAAATTCTCCGTAGTTACCTCCAACTTAAATACTCTATCCAGAGCATGCGTTGTAAGCGAATGTCTGATAAGCGATGCGATGCGTATTAACTGCTGCTTATTTGTATAAACAATAAACTCCAGTGTTTCAAGCATGAGCAATCTGAACTGAAATTAATCAACATGCATCGACTCTCAAACATAAACATCGCGAAGCATTTATGCCAAACATGCTGCGGCTGGTAAGTAAACAACTTTAGATAAATATAAATATTTCTCTTCCTAATTAAAGTAGAGATGACAAGACTTGGAGCAAGCATATTATTGCTAACACGCCTTAAATTACTCGTTTATGCGACACTTGTGGACACACCGAAGGATCTCGTAGCGAGGATTGGCATCGCTGCGGCAGGCCTCAAAAGCATATCTGGTATATTCAAGCTCGTCCGGAAATCGTTTTTACCTCGTTGTAGACTGTCCAATGATGTCAGTGGCGCCGCCACTTCCGGCAACTCTTGTAATAAGTAATCAAATAAATTTTGTAGTTATTGTATATTTTGTCGTTCCAGCCTGACTTCGAAACCTGCATGTATTTTTTCCAATTTTTCACCCTCTCAACGTGGTTTGCGACACCATGTTCCATTGCAATTTTTGTTCCTCTTGATGTCTACTAACAAACCTCTGAGTTTGTCGGTCCATTAACAATACACCCTTTAGGTTTTTTTTTATATAAATATATATGTGAAATAATGGAGAGACGGTTTTTTAACATTATGTAAAATAATGGAGATGCAGTTCTTAACATTATTAAAAGCTCCTTTATTAGATATCTTGGGAATTATGCATCAACTCTTTGTAAGAGCACAAATGAAAAGGGATAGCATTTATTGAGGGTGCATGTAACAGACTTTTAACTTTCTAGAAAAATCGAAGATATTATTCGAAACTCTTAATTCCGATAACCAAATGAATTCACAGTGAAAGAAAGGATTAAAGCAACAATTTTGATGGTATCAGGAATGCTAATATTACTAGCATATTAGCTCTAAAATTAGTATATTGCATGAATATACCTGAAGTATCATGCAATTTCTTGGTATTTATTTCTTAAATGACCATAAAAAAAATGAAGGCAAATTGTTGGGGTATTTTGTTGAATTCATTGCTGGTGCTTAAGTAGCTTATGCGGAATTCAGTTTAGTATATTGATTGGTGCTGCATTATTGTATTGGCCTTATACAGCCAGGTTATCAGTAAGATTGCCTCTTGTGGTCAATGGATTTTTAACTCTTCATTGTACGCTGTATCAAATTTGATACATAATTTATTTTTTGTGTTAATAATAAATAGAAAATTTTTGATTTTGGTCCATTCGTGCACACTGTATCAGATTAGAAACATCGTAAGATATTGGATGATAATCATTTGTTCCATGGACAGCACAGGTCCTATTGATAAGTCTGTAGTAGTTAGTTATTCAATACCTGATACACCTATTGACATATTTATGCAGTTTTTAGCATTTAAAAAGGAGGCTTGCATCTTTGATGGTTTCATCAATTGCTTGTACAGGTATTTACCATTATATATTACTTTTAAAATACTTTTTTTATTGCTTTATAAAAAAGAAATAGTGATTTGATATGTTCATTAAATTTAATAATATCACAATTCTATTTTGATTTTTTTTTGTCTGTGTGTATTTTTCTATTGTTATATGTGAACTTCCCATGCCAAAAACATTTTTTTTATTTTGAAATGTAAAAAATTGTGTGTTGAAGGGTTATAGTACCAAAAATTCAGCTATGCCATATGATTTTACAGTGTGTTATAGAACCTATGAGCAACTATTTAGTACTCTTCAGAAAATTTAATTAGTGTTGTACCCTCATAATGATGCTAGTATAATTTATTTGCTTTGGCACACAAGCTTTGAGTCTAATGCATGTAATAGCAAATGCCAATGTAGGTAGTAACTAATGTGGGATCATCATCCTCTAGGAAAGTGCCATGCCTTGACGAAATAATATAATTTCATTAACTCACTGTGAAACGTTTTGACCTTAATTTTTGTTGTCAAAAATTTATATGACATATTTCAGTGCTACTGTAGAATTCATTGAAATGTCCCATGTTATGTTAGAAGAAGAAATTGTGTTGAGTCATCGAGCGAAAATTTTCACTTGAATCACATTTCAGTATTGTGTGTACACTATAAATGCAAAATTTCTGAGACTTTTAGTGAATTTAAAAAAAAAAAACAAAAAAAAAAACACTTGCAGTCTCCTTAATAAATGTAAATGATATTTAAATAGCTATAATAGTGTTCTAAATTTTAGGATAAAGGACATTTGGTATTTTTGGAAATTCGTCTTTTAAATGTTGTAAACAGTAAGAAATTTCAGTAGTCACCATGGATAATATCAGCCCAACCAAAGTGTACGGTTTGGCAGCAAACTTGAATTTTTTTTGGCGAAAAATCGCTAAATGTGGTAACCCAATGGCGGACGCGACATGGTAAATGTGGTAATATGGTGGATGTTTGGTTAGTTTTCCATGATTTGGCGCCAGCTTGACGAGGGATGTACCGTACACTTTGGTTTCACCATAATATCTTCAAATTTTAGGTTATTTTTTGAAGTTTTTAAGAAATATCCGTGATGCCTTTAGTAGTAATTTCTTTACAGGTCTGTAATAATAGTTAGTTTATCGGTAATTAATTTTACTTCCTTAAATTTGATTTGATAGATATTATTAGTATTGTGACATGCTTTGTTAAAGTTAAAAATCGAAATTTTTTATTATTATGTATTTGTACAGTATTGCCCAAAAAATCAATGATAAAAGTTGAACCTTATTTTTACTTGAAGCACAAAAGGCAGTTCTAGGACTTCTTGTTCAAATCTTATGAGAATAAAAAGCTTAAATATGCATTCATCAATATTTATGCAAGGTGCTTGGTGTGTGTTTTGTCTTTATCTCTGAAAAGTTGTACGATACATAATAAGGAAATATTTTTAAAAAGTATCTTTTAACTTAAATTATTGTAATTGAAATCTATAAAAGGGTAATTGCATGTTGCACAAGAGCTCAGTGTTTGTTTATTGCAATTTATCTGTTTGTGTGCAGTTTTTGGGTGAAATTTTTGATGTTTAAACTTTGATTATCATTGTGAATGTAATTTTTTCACTTAGATCAGGGCCTCTTAATCTATGGGTCCATACCCCAACTGGGGTTATGCACCTGAATTTTGGGGTTCTTAATAAACTGACTGTTTATATCTGCTAGATCCTTTGGCATTGAGAAGCAAAAATAATTTTTAAAATGCCATCTTCATTTGAAGCATTATTTGAAAATTTTTCAAGTAACCATGTTTCCTTTTTAATTATTATTATTAATACTTCGTCTGATTTTTGTTTGTTTCTAGTGCTCTTGATATATTATAGACGACATCGCAAGTGTGGAAAGTTTAAGAAGCCCTAAGTGAAATAAATAATAATTCTTAAATTTATTTTTATTTCAGTGTAAATGATTGTGTTTATTTAAAAGTAGAAATTGTTAAATCTTTGTGAACAACTTTGTTTTGTATTTTTCAGTAGCCTACTCATCTATATTATCAACATTTAATTAGTAGTCAAAGCTGTTTAACTGCATGAGAAAGTTTTTTAACACAATGAAAACAGTTAATTGGTTGCCCTAAATCTCTTTAAAAGAATGCATGACTTCTAACTGTCAACTGAATGTTTATCAGAATTGCCTGAATTCTTGCTTGTGTACACCTTTAATGTGAAATGATATATGGTTCCAAATTTTTTGTGTGTGTTTTAACCTAATATTTTTCTTCTGATTTAGTTTAATAATAATGGAGAATATTATATATATAATGATTGAACTATAGAATTATTGAAAGTTTGCACTTCTAATTAAAAATTATTTTTAATTGTAATAAAAGCATTCTTAATCTTGGCTATTTATAATAAGATATAGTTTTTAGTACTATTTTAAGCTTTATGAGGTATTTTTAAATAATTTATTTCTTTGTGTGCATTGCAAATTTTTAATTTGTACATTTTTCCTGTCAAATAGCATAAGTTCCTAATTAGTTGCTTACTTGTAAATTTATCATTTCTTTCATTGTGCTGTAAATTTATATCTCATGTACAACCGTCCCGCTTTTTCCTTGGAAATGAAATTTAAAAATCTCCTACGTCCATCTCATTTCACTCGCTTCTAACAAAAAATGTGGCAAATTTGTTTGTATATTGATCTTTTTATGCAAATGCTGTTGAATTCCTACTTGTTTTTTAATAAAAAAACATATCAAAACCATAAAATTATTGCTGATCTATATTCATGTTGTCTTCTTTGAAATGTGTATGTCTCACCTTTTTTCAGATCATGTTTCTTAACCACACAATAGGCTGAGTTTCCTTGCTGCTAGAAAATGAGGGTTCAAAAGTTTTTAAACAGTGAACAAAAATTTTCCAAATTGGGAAAACATTTAAAATATTGTTTCTAATGCCTCCAGGACACTTTTCATCAGTTTCTTTCCCTTTGAACTGTGTTATTGAAATAACAGTGTACATCAGTATTAGCATTTGTTCGGAGTTTAGTCATCTCTATATATAAAACACAATGTATGTTTGTTCCGGCATCACTTCCGAATGGCTAAAGGGATTTTGATGAAACTTGGTACACATGTTCTTCATTAAACCACTTGAAGTATAGGAGGGGTAAATAAGCCCTAACACAGTCCCTCAGGGTAGGGGGGGTCAAAGTCTCCAAAATGCATGTAACAAATAGGACGATTGACTCGCTTGGCGATTTTGATGACATTTGGCACCAAGAAAATATCGCTAAAGGTAGATTTATCGTTGCAAACAGTATTGTTATACAAAGGTTTCACTGTATTATTTTTATTTATTTTAAGCAGAATGGCAACAAAATGATAGTTTTTAAAATATAATTGAACAAAGAAAATAGGTGAATGAAATAAAAATTTTGTGGAATTGAATATTTGGTCGACTGTCTTACTAATTTATAATTTGAATTGCTAAAATTTAAGTATACGATTGCTACGGAGACTGACGAGAGGAAGATAACTGAATTACACATGGATTTTCTGATTTATTATATGTCCTAAAGTCATATTAATCTTTATTTTAAGAAAACTAAGATTTTTCGTACTATTAAAACGTCGATGTTTCAATTATATCCTCATAGAACAGATAATATAAATATAAAACAAAAGTAAAAAAAGTAAGTATAGATAAGAAACAAAAGATTTAAACAACAACGATAACAATACACCTTTTTGCGTTCTCAACACAACAACATCAAGTGATTACATCAACAGAAAAGTACAACAATTAATAAAATATAATTTAGAATGTAAAAGAAAAATATTCAAATTGGAAGGAATGAATGAGAACTTGAATGACGAACTTTCTTGAAGACCACTCGCCATTGAAGTTCTAAAAATGAACAAAATTTTCTGTCAAAGGTAAGGTCATAAATCAAAAATATACCCTTTGTGGCCTGAATTTTGTCCGACCTATACAAGAAACATTTTGAAAAAATCAAGAGGCAAAAAATCCGTAATAAAATTCCAAAAGAAACTAGAATGTGTAAAATAAATTTACCCTCTCTGCCGAAATTATGATGAAGACCAGAGACGCCAAAAACGTGCGATGACAAAGGCAGTAAAAAGTTCTGGAAGCTAGCAACCTAGCTCCATCTATGAAGAAAAATTCTAACTAATTAATCAGAAGGAAAAAAAAGCTAATATTTAAACAGCTATAACAAATAAGATTAAAATAAACTATTAATAAAAAATTATAAACTTTTTATACTCATTTTTAAAAAACTATTAACATTAATGAAAGAATCTGGGAATCCGTTGTCTTTAAGAATATTCTTAAGATTATCTAAAGCTTTAACAAAATTAGAATGGTTATTACAAATGCTTGTTAATTCTATTAATTAGAGAAAAAGTGGAATTCTTTAAAATTTTATAATGAAGATTTGTTTGAAAATGACAAAGTGTAATAGCCTTAAATTTAAATTCTTTTCTTTTATCAAATATACCAATAGAGACTCCTGAATTAAATATTTCAATTTCCATATCTAAAAAATTGCATTTGTTTATTTCATTATTAGTTCTGCTTAATTTAAGCTCTTCTGGATAGCAGTTATAAATGGATTTAAAATTATAATTAAACACTAAAAGGTCATCAATATAGCGGAAACCATAGATAAGTTCATTTTTAATTAAGTCTCTCTCGTATGAGTGAAGAAATATATTGGCCAATGTGCACTAGAAAAACTACATCCCATAGGAATACCAAAAGCCTGCTTATAGTAGTCAATTCTATTAAAGAGATAATTTTCACATATATTAACTCTGCATATTTCAAGCCATTTATTTTTATCAATTAAATCGGTGTTTAGGTATAAATCATATGCATTTAAGCATACTTCAATTAGTTTATTGTGTGGGAGGCTAGTAAATAGATTTTCAAAATCAAATGTGTTAATGTTATAAATTTTATTTTCTTTGAGAAAGTTTAAAATTTTAGTGTTGTTATCTATAATGAAGTTCTCTTTAATTTTTTTAAGAATAATTTTTAGAACTTTAAAGAAAAATTTACTAAAATGATAGTTGTAACTTCCAGTGCTACAAGTGACAAATCTGAATTTTAGTGGAATTTTATGAAATTTAATAGTAGGAAAAAGGTAAGAATAATTTAGATTACCGATTTTAATTTTGGTTTTCTTAGCTAGTGCTATAATTATCTTATCCAGTTCTTTTTCCAAATTTAATTATTTGATTCGTTTTATTTGAATTATATTCATTAAGTAGAGTTTCTTTAAAGTGTAATTAGAATAGGATACATGCAACCGATTCCGGAAATGAATAATATACATAGATTCGAAAAATTTTGAAAGCTCATAATTTAAGATTTAAAAATGTAATGAAAAGGATACAATATAATAAAATATCTAATATATTTTGCACTTAAAGATACAGTTTTCGCATTACTCTCAAAAGAAGTTTTTTAAAAAAAAAAAATTGGGAGTGCATGCATGAAATTGTTTTCATTGTTTAGATATTGAATTATTTATTAAAGTATATCTGTAAGCATTTGCGAACTTTTTTTCTACTTATTTCTGGGTAGTAGTATACTTGGACGATACTTTTCTTAATGAAAAATATCGTAATTTTTCAGATTTCCAGTTAGATGACATTTAATATTTTAAAATAATTTTTTTGTGAGTGTAATAAGATGAAAATAAGTTCAGTGTTCTTACAGAAACTAAATCGCTTATTGTGCTGACTTCGGGATGATTTTATATAAAAACATTTTTTTTCTAAGCGTACCTATTTGTGTTCATGTATTTGCAGATAATTGCATCACAGCACATTTTCGATTTTCTAGCAGAAAAAAAAAAAAAACCTTAAGTTAAAAGTATGTTTATATTGTTTTATAATGTAAACCTCATCTTCTTGCTATATGTATTATATTTTCACACGTTGGCTGCTGATCACGCACTTTGACTCACGCATCTGTTTCACATTTACTATGTAGTTAACTGACCTCTTCTTTACTATAATTAACCCCTTAATTGTGGATGTGGTTTATAAACCACATACAGTCGACGCTCATTATAACGACGAGCGATAAAATCCCCAACTGTGTTTCCTATGCACTCTATGTTATTTTGCTTCCAGTATAACGACTGTCCAGTGTCATCTAATCCCAATACAACGTCCGAATTCAGCGGACACTCTTCCCGGTATTTTTCCAAAATTCCTTTATTTTCTACTTTAAAATCTATTTTAGGAATATATTTTTAATTGATAAAATTTTATCTTTAATACCAATGATAAAAAATAATTTGAGTATTTAGTTGGAATCTTGGGGCCGCGGTGGCCTAGTGGTAGGGCCTCGGCCTTGGGGCTGGAGGGTTCCAGGTCTGAAACCCGATTCCACCGAAGATCCGCCGTATATGGAGCCTGTTGCTCGCTAAATCATACGTAGTGGCCAAACATCCTCCCACTAGTGGGGCGCGGAAGCTTGGAGAGGGGGTGCCAGCTCAGGCGTCGTCCTCGTCATCTGACCTTGGCCCAAAATTACGAGGTCCGTCCCAAAATAGCCCTCATGTTGCTTGAAAACGGGACGTTAATATGACTAAAAACTAAATTAGTTGGAATCTCTAAAAATAGCCTATTTTTACGGAACTGCTGAATGTGCATGTGTACATTTTTTAATTATATTCACTATAGCGACCACTTGTTATAAAGAC
>BGPR01021197.1:0-26812 GCA_013235015.1 Araneus ventricosus
ATCATTTGTGTTTTTAAACAAGCAGTCAAATGGATTGGCTGTCAGTGAGGTGTAAGCTGCAAGACAGCAGCATGTCTTTTAAAGTAACTGATTAAAGCTATTTTGTATTTTAAACTGCCTTGGTATCTGCGTTACCTGCAATTCTGCCCTCACGACATGACGTGAGTTGGCTAGGATAATTGATCCTAGGCTCACGCTTATCTCCCTAAGCGATCTCAGAAACTCCTCCCTCAAAAGAAGTCAACCTCTCAGACCGGCCCTTCGCCGCTGCTAGAGGAAATTTGACCGTCTCTGCCTGGTGTCAGAGGGTTTACAAGTTCCGTCATGACATGTGCCAATCGTTCCTAATCATTGTGGCAGGCCGTTGCGCGAGAGCTACCTATTTTTGCAGGCATCTACTTGGCAGTAGGTGCTACTCAGAAAGGCTTTTTTCAAATTTTAATTGAGAATTAATCAAAATATTAATGTTTGACTCAGTCAATGTTTCTGAAGCTTAATATCCAGAACAAAATTCTATCTTGCATTTTAAGATTTAAAGAATTATCTTTCAGTGATGTACCCAATTTTACTTTCCTTTCTTAATAAACCTTTAAAAAATATCTCAAAGTAGATTTCACACCCCAAGGTTTTCACGTTTTAGTCACTGCTTTATACACACGTGTTTGGAGACAATATTAAATTATTGTTTGTGTAAAAGGCGTAATGATATGTTTCTCGTCGGTGACGTATAGGTCTCGATCGTTTGATCTATGATCAATTGTTTGTTTTTATTTACGGGCAACGAGGGGTTAATTCTATACATATATACGGTTCTACATAAAAAAACCAATCCTACTATAGACGCCTATGGGGAGTGTTTTCGATGTCAACATTTCGATATTTTCGCTTCTTTCGGCGAGAAATGCTTGTAGTTAAAGTTTTTCTTATTGCTGATCGACGACCGAGATGCAATCTGTTATAAGGATGTAAACATTTCTACTTTGTAGTTTTTTTGTGTGTATGTGTGTGACATAAAGTAGAATGAATTACTTCTTGAGTGTCTTAAAGTTGAAAATAATTTGTTATTAGTTGTTAATTGTAAATAAAGATGGAAGGTTTTCAAAATACGAGGAAGAAAAAACTCAGTTTTGCGCCAATCAAAGTAAACACGGAAACCCTATCAGGCACAATGATCAACTTGGCGTGGTAGAAGACATTCCCATAGGCCAGGGGTCGGCAACCTGCGGCTCGCGAGCCGCATGTGGCTCTTTCGATGTAAAGTTGCGGCTCTCCAGTTCAATACGAAAAAAAATAATAATTTATTATCAAAACCCTTAAAAAATAAGAAAAAGTATTTTTAAGTACCTAATTTCTCAATAGCTTCTATTTTTCAGAATCGTTAATTACAAATCGCTACGCTTAACATGACCGTAATGAGATAAATTTGAACTATTGTTTTGTTCTTAGAGATGAGACTCCGTGACCATGTTTATCTTTCAGCCAATTGCATTCCATTTCCGTCTCACCCTAGACGTGTTGTCAGTCAGTCAGCCTCGGATAGTGCGGTCGACGTTACGTTGCATGTGTGTTAATTTAATCGCTTTAGTTTTTGCGTGTCTATTCGCTAGCTGTTTCAAGAAGAATACGATTTAGAATCGAATTATCTTCTCAAAGGTATGTACGCGTATAATATAATAAAATCAGTAACAGAATTGGATTACATATCTGAGGATCGTGTTAACGAAGTAATAATGGTAAATAAATTGTTTGCCGTTTTAGATAGCTAAGTAAAATTTTAAAAAATCATTTTTCAGCTCCGCCGACAACATGGCATCTGGTAAAAAAAGAGAAGAACTGAAGAAGAAAACCGAGAATTTAATCAGGATTGGACGGAGTCGTTTGCATTCATATGCAACACAGATGGCCTTCCGACTTGTATCATTTGCCGCGAAAAACTCGCACACAACAAGAAGTCAAATTTGGAGAGACACTTCACTACAAAACATACCCAGTTTGCTGGTAAATATCCAACCGGTGGCGCACGAAAAAAGCTGTTGAAGAGCTAAAAAAAACAACAGTCAAGTTTCATACTAAGTAACTGGGCGTTATCTTCCAATAATGTAAATATGGCAAGCTTTGCAGTACCATTAGAAATTGAAAAAAGAGGAAAGCCATTCACAGATGGTGAGTACGTCAAAGATTGTTTTATACGTGCATCTGAAGAACTGTTTCGTGATTTTAAAAACGAAGCAGAAATCATGAAAAAAATAAAAGATTTGCCATTATCTGCTAAAACAATACAAGATAGAACTGCTAAAATGTCTTCAAATGTAACACATATGCAAGTGGAAGACATTCAACTGGCTTCTGCCTTATAACTTGCTATAGATGAGTCTTGCGACGTAAAAGACACGGCATAAGTTACCCTTTTCGTCAGGTATATGTCGTCCCAAGGTCCAAAAGAACTGCTAGGATTGCTACCGCTCTCAGGGCAAACTCGTAGCGAAGATACAACAAATGCTGTGCAAAAATGCTTGGAAGACAATGGAATCGATATAAATAAAATCGTTTCTATAGCAACTGATGGAGCCAGAAATATGACAGTAATACATAGAGGGGTAACATCAATTCTTCAGAAAAAAATAAACCAGGAAATTCTAACGTTTCACTGCATAATTCATCAAGAAGCGCTTTGTGCCCAAACATTTCCGGCCAAAATAGTTGAGGACATGAACTTGGTAATTAAGATTATTAACAGCATCTTGGCAAAAGCAATCTACCAGCACCAATCCGGGTTAGCAGCTAGTTTTCTAAAAATGAGAAAAAGACAGACGAACCAAACCTAAAACATTATCATCCAGGGATGTTCAGGACCAGAGGTTCGAATCTTCTTAATTTTTTTAAAATCAAAATATCTGAAGATCAAAACAAAACCGTAAAGGCGTGAGGCTCTGAAAGAAATACTCTGAATAAGTTGGAAGTTTAAATCACATTTCTATGTTAATTTTTAATGAGCGTTTAGGAATTTTCTTTCTTATGATATTCACTGTGTTTTTTCGCATTTTCTATTTTTCATTGTTTTTCTACCTTCTCTTTTATCGTCTTCTTTTTAGTACACTGTTAAACAGTGTTTTGAAAAGCATTTTTTTTCATTTTTATTATTTACTAATTTTTAGTCTTTAATATTTTTGGTAATAATTATTATGGAATCGTGTAATGAATTCTTTCCAAATTCCTACAAGATAGCTTGTGTGAGATTAAAATTGAATTAAACTTAATCTGTTAGCTAAAAATTAAATTCTGAAAATATTAAAATATATTTTTATCCGGAACATAGAATTGTACAGATTTTCAAAATTCTTGTGCATCAAGAAGGGAGCAAGAAATGGATCGTAGAATGCTATCTTTACAAGCACAGAACAAATGAAGTTCAATGAAAGCGTGTAAAAACGAATTAACATCATACGTCAATCGTCTAAATTGTCATTGATAAATACTCACGTCCTTCTTTAGAGTTCGGATAGTTAATGAAGGATTGGAGGTAGGCCTCATTGACTTTCCACCACATCCATCCCGATCCCTCTCCGTCGATGTAGTAGTAAAAATGCAGGCAATTTAGATTCGTTATCGGTTTTGTGTACACGGGACTGCTGAGCATGGCTGTCTGTAAGCTGGAAAAGAAGGATCCACTCTCACCAATTATCCAGTAGCCTCCTAAAGGTAGGAATAAAAGAGGATTTCGTTCAAAATAAATCATGAATATCTGAAATAATACATCTGTAGGTTGCTATGTTTTCATAGAAGATCCTGTTAACTTATCTAATAAAAATGGGTAGTGATGAAAATCTCACACGATTTCTTCAACGGAAATAAATGGTTGTTGCTAAGATACAGGGCGATTATAGAAAAAACTTTGCCGATATATAACCCCCTAGCGAGCATACCGTTATAGGGAGCGGAATAAAATTTTGTATGCGGGCATTATACGGTATGCGCCGAAGAATGATGCGCAAAACAATAATCCAGCTCTCACAGTTACGGTTAAAGTGACAACGATTCATTATTATAAACTAGCTGATCCCGCGCAGAGCATCTGGGCTCTCAGGACTACTCTTCGGAATTAAAAAAAACATACAGTGTGTAAAAAAGTTTCTGTGCGCAGCTATGACCATAAATAAAATTTTAATTTGCCACACCAAGTCCTTTGTGAAGAAAAAGAAAACTGACTAATTGGTTCAACAAAAATGCATACATTATTTGTGAGCCCAACTCTCACAGTTACGGTTACAGTGACAAAATTTCGAAATTTTCAAATGGCAACTCCTACTTTTTTCATGGAAGCGTGATCCTCACAGTAAAAAACTTAAAATGGAGTTGTATTGGTATTTTTAGCTCAAAAATGGCTGCTTGAGGCAGAGATATAAAAAAAGCGAAAACAACAACAGTAGTATAAAAATACCTTTGCTATGTAGGTATTTTAATTATACAAAAAAGAAATTACAGAAGAACCAGAAGAAGTAAACAATGTCAATAACAATGTATCTTTTGCACGCAACGCAGCAGCATCCAGTTATTGCATTAACAATATTGTCGATAATCAACTAACCAATAAAGATACAATGAAAGAACAAAAATCACTCTTCAATAAAAATTATAAAACACATTAAGACTAAACAAATAAAATGGAAAAAAATGAAAGAGAACTCGAATGTTGAACTTTTTTAAAGTGGCACTCGCCATCGGAGTTCTAAAATGGATAAATTTTCTGTCAAGGGAATGACTTAATAGTCAAATAATAATCCCTCTGTGGCCTGAATTTATCCAATAATTGAAATAATGTAGGAAAACACCTTTCTTAAATAAGAAAAACTTCAGAAAACCTTCTTTAATAAATCCGATAGAAAAAGAAGATAGATAAGCATTACCTTCTGCCAAATATACCAGTAAAAACAATGCCATCGAAACAAATCAGAAACAAAGGATATTAAGTCTAGAAGCTAGCAAACCTAGCTCCATCTATTGAGAGAAATTCTAATTAAATTAACAGAAATTTAGAAGCTCTTCAATCTCTTTTTAATTAAGTTATTATAGTTAAAGAAATTATTTGGGTAGCCGTTTTCTTTTAAATTATTATTTAAATTATCAAAAACTGTGGCGAAAGTTGAATGGCTATTACAAATATTTTTTATTCTAATAAATTTGAGAATAAATATTAAAAAACACTATTTATAGGTGGACATAGGTGGCCAACTAGACATAGGTGGTCCAACTTAAGAACCAGTTTCCGTTTCGTACCGATGTTATTACTTTAACATTTGTTTGTTTCCTTCGACATAGTACGTGTATTTTCAACTTTCTTGTAATAAACAGGCACAATATTCATAGAAGTTATAAATAATGAAAAATTTAACCCTTCTTTTAGTAAAATCTGCAATTTGTAGACTTTTTTCCTTAGAGGGTACGACTTAAGCAACTTTATGCCTATGATCTCCTAGCGGGCATAGCGTAATACGGATCGGAATAAAATTTTGTATGCAGGTATTATACTGTATGTGCTCAAGAATGATGTACAAAACAATAGTTCAGCTCTCACAGTTACGGTTACAGTGACAAAATTTCAAAATTTTCAAATGACAATAAATACTTTTTTAACCGAAATGTGTTTCCCACAATAAAAATAAACTTGAAATGGATTGGAACGGTAATTTTAGAGCGAAAAATGGCAGCGTTAGGCAGAGACAAGGAAAAAAAGCGAAAATAACCTATAGTAAATAATATCTAGAAAAGCTGTTTTTCCTTTCTCTGCTTAGAGCTTCGCCGTTCTTTGCCTAAAAATAACATTCCAACTCCATTTTAAGCTTTTTACTACGTGGATCAAGTTTCCGTGAAAAAAAGTAGGCGTTGCCTTTTGAAAATTTCGAAATTTTGTCACTGTAACCGTAACTATAAGAGCTGGACTATTGTTTTGTAATCATTCTTGAGCGCAAAACATATAATCCCTGCATACAAAATTTTATTCCGCTCCCTATAACGGTATTCTCAATAGGGGGTCATATATCGGCGAAGTTTTTTTATAATCACCCTGCATGTAGTCTGTAGTCGTGAAAGTGAAAATTTGATATCGCATGCCGTTTCAGTTAACTCAAAAATGTGTTTATTAAAGAAAATTGATTACACCACCAAGACAGTAATAATGAGATCCGCAATATTAAAATGCACCTGTGTAAAATCTATTTACACAAGCTTATCAGGAGAAATATTTATTCTACTATATTTAGACTTTAAAAATGTAAAAATGAGAATTTTCTTATCTCCAATCGAAATAACGACATGCTGTCTGAGAATCAACATCTTTTATTTCTTGTTGACATTGAGATGATGTTAGACATAGGATATCATGCACTCATCAAGCACTACAAACTCATCATATCATTTATATAATAGTTTGTCCTCAATCTGCAGGAATTCACCCCTTTAAAATATCTAACCGTGATGTTGTACACAGAATAGATCATACTCAGCAGATATAATGATACAATAATCTATTTCATGAAACACTCATCAATACATTCATGTTACAACAATGTGCCTCTCTCTTCAACATTCGACAGAGTGCACATGAGTTCCCTACTTGTATCTCACCATACGGGTACCTGTCTCAATGAGACCAGGCCTCTTGAGATCTTGACTTGAGCTTCCAACTGTGTCTTGAAAAAGGAATGACACCTTATGCTGGAGCGTCGCTGAGGGAACTGACTTTCTAGCTTAAAGCAAGAAGTCAACTTACAAGGAAGGTTAAAGGTTGAAGGAGGGCCTCCCCGTTCCGTCCAGGCCCTCACAGGGTTCAATGGACCGAACCCTCTTACTTTTGTGGGGAAGTTCTGAACAGCATCTGTTAGATACTATAATATTTCTTAAATGCTTTGTTGTTTTGAGATAAAATTACCTATACTTTGAGCCTAACATTCGCTCAAATTTTGTTTCTATAAAAGAAAAAGACGAGTGTTCAACTAACTTGTAGTTATAAATATTACTGCTTGAAAATTATTTCGTGTTCATCTTCTATTCATTAACAAATTATGTCGATATTTAATAGTCTGAGAATGGTGTTGTAAATACATGGAAAAGAATAGTCAACATGTTTTATGGAATGGAACTGCAGCTATGTCACTTATGTTATTAACGATGTTCTGAAATACTTTCCAAGTTATTCAAATTAAGTTAATCAAATATTTGTAATTTAGTGACAAACAATTACGTACCGATTGAGGTTCCGAGCGTGTGGTCGCTGTCTGGCTGCTTTTCGAAACTGGAAGTTGCACGACTTTGCGATTTCCATTCCCAGTTTAGAGAGCCTGTTCTGCTGGCAGTGTAACCACAGTCATAATCATCAAAACTGCACAGCCGAGTGACGTCACCTGAGAAAGAGAACGAAAGCAACGCATTATGAAATTTGCTGATACTTTGTGAGTGTAATTTTGAACGAAATGTGGCTATAAAAATTTACTGAAAATAAAATAGAACTTGGAAAACGCGAAGAAAAATGCTATTGTGATCTAACAGATAAAACAAATAATACTTGTAATTACAAAATATGAAACTAGCAACATACAGCAACTGAAGTGCAAGTGAGTATTGCAAGTGAGACCACACTTGCAATAAATACGCATAAGAGATGGGTAGACATACACTCACTTCCAAAAGTTAAGCACAATTCTTAAGATGCGAAAAAATTGGAGTTAATATGAATACTATGGTTCGCAATCAATTGCGGAGAATCGTGGGACATACTATCGTCATAACTCACATTTTACAGTGAAGATTCGGTCACAGGGCAATTAGGACGGCCACCAGAAAGGGATGAAGGCGAAAATGGAGTTTGACTCATCCTGATTCACAGAAAATTGATAACGAGATGTAACTTTTATCAATGGTTATGGTGTAATGTGCATAATATTTACATGCATTTTCGTAAACACAGCACCAATATTCGGGAAGATATAAAGGTTTTCTTAAAAAATCCCAAATTTTTCCGCATGTTTTTTGTTATAACATGCAGAGTTTTCAACCAAATTGTATGAAACTTTCAAAATACTTGGCAATATGTAGAAGAAGCATTGTATTAAAATTTGAATTAAAATATTTTAATATTAAAGGAAATATAAGCATTTATAGTAAATAATTTTTTACTGCGCATGTGCAAAACGTAGCGTAATTATTCTTTCATATCTTTAGAGCCAGATATCTAGATATCTTTCATAGCCAGATATCTTTCATATCTTTAGAGCCAGATATCTACTTATATAAGAATTCCATAACCATTGATAAAAGTTACATCTCGTTATCAACTTTCTGTGAATCAGGATGAGTCAAACTCCATTTTCGCCTTCATCCCTTTCTGGTGGTCCTCCTAATTGCCCTGTGATCGAATCTTCACTGTAAAATGTGAGTTATGACGATAGTATGTCCACGATTCTCCGCAACTGAGTGAGAACCATAGTATTCATAGTAACTCCAATTTTTTCGCATCTTAAGAATTGTGCTTAACTTTTGGAAGTGAGTGTAGTTAACCAATCACTAAGGTAAGATAACGACCAGAGAACGCTCTGTATTTTCACAAAGAGTGATAAATCTGTCAGTGTCTGATGATGAATAAATACTCTGTTGCGAAGATGTAGTTATCTAATGAACGGCAAGAGCGATAATCCGTTTAAACAGCTGATAACGCACTAATGGATTAACATTTTTTCCATTTGAAATCAATTTATTGTAGCTTTGATATAAGGGAATGCAGGTATATTTGCCGTCCTAGAAGATATCAAGTTTTCGGGAAATCTTTCTTTTTCGGTAGGAAAGAAGTAAAGAAATTTATAGGTGGTAAGGTGAATTAATAGGTGCAAGTTGTAACATAATAATGAACACTTTGGATTATTAAAACGTAATCCTTTTACTTTTTCCAACTTTTTAACCATCAAGCGACCGAACTATCTTTTCTCTTCCTTATATTCAGTTCCAAAGCAGCTTATTCACGTTTATTTGTACAATATTTTAAAACCACATTGGTAAAAATATTGTTTTATTCATATTACTATGCTTCGATTCTATGTCAAAAGGTATGGTTCATTCACTTTAAAGGCTTATTTCTGAGAACTTAACGATATTAATTCAAAATAACTGGTCGCTTGGAAGTTTTAAACCTTCTACATTTCTACTTAAAAACCTGTTCGCATATTTATGCTCATACAAATTGATTCTAAAGCTGTTAGGAAAATTTCCAGTCTGAATTAATTATGGGTCATTTGAAAGACTTCAGAAAGTCTTATATTTCTTCACTAAAAACTGACTTCTTACAATCTTTAAACAGTATTGAATGCCACAATCACATTACCTTCACAATCCGTCTATTAAGTCAATTACTTAACAGACACACCCTCATAGTTTTTTTTCCTAAACTAGTTGTATTTCGTAATTTCAAGTGCACGATTCCAAAGGGAAGCTGTTATTTTCGATTGCGATAAAATTTTAATGACTTTTCATGTTTCAAGAAATGTAAAAAATTACACGTATGCTGTTTCCGTATTATGTGTGTCTTATTCGTCCTTATTTTGTATCATCGCATTTATTCCAATATGTCGATGCCCGAGTCACTTTTTGAGTAAAGAAGCTATTAAAGTCACATAGCAACAAAAACAGGCACTGTCGAGATGACTAATTCAAGTCAGTTAAAACTAAACAGCATTTATTTCATTAGGTTCTTCTCGACTTCGAAATATCGACATAACTTTCAGGTTAAATTCTTTACATAATAAAAATATTGTATGCTTGCTTATCTACATATATATAACTCAACGTATGCATGCATATGCAGGGTTCCCAAAAAGGTGGAACAAACGTTTATTTCCTTAACATTGATTTTAGACATATACTTCCAATTACAAAGTTTCATCAAATAAGGTAGGAATTTGTGTGGAAACACTTCGGCTTGTGGAAGTTGAAAATAAAAAGTTAAGAAAATTAAATTTTTATACGTGCCCCATGGAGAAAAAGTGGCAATGAGTGGAAATGTTCCTCTTACACTCATCTATGCATAAACTAAGTTTCACAATTCTGTCTGCAAAACTTATAGAGATATGTTAATTTTCAAATTTCGGGGAGCTACTCACAAATTTATATAGAGATATTTAGTGCAGAAATGTAAGTTTATTCAACATAGAAACACTGCAAAATGCAAATATTTGTCTAATAGCACATCATTCAATCATCATGGATGGTCAAAAAATTGCCAATGACGCATACTGTTACTCTGTTTCTTTAGAGGATAGTTGCAACTATCGACTTGTTAAAGAATATAAGGACAACTTGAGAAAATAAAAATTTAAAGTATGACGAGAACATAGCCTAATATTGAACAAGAATACGGAATTATTTGCTCTTATCATTGTGCTTATTATTAAGATTTACCTAAAAGCAGTGGCGACTCTTCATTTAGGTCTGCAGAGTTTCAGAACTTGTTGATACCCGGATGCATCGAATGCTCACGTGACTCCAAGTACGTGTAGCGGGCGGCTGCGAGTCAAACCTCTCACCAGATCACGAAGTTCCGTTGAGGAACTGTGATGTGCTCGTATTACTTACTGTCTTGATGTTTTTGTTCCGTGTCTGTGTGAATAAATGTGTGTTTGATAATCCCTGGCATTATTTCTTCCACCTGCGCCTCTGCCCCACTCATTTAACCTAACAGAACTCACTAAAATTATTTTAAAAATTCGTATTTTTGCTTACTTCTCCACTCTGAGAGTTTGATCATTAACGGAAAAAGAGAAAAGAAGATAGAAAATGATGAAAAAGTAAGACAGACACAGGATGGGACTGCAAAACCAAATAGTTTTGGAAAGCACTAAAATTCGCTCATTGTTTACAACTAAGTGACATAATGGACGAAGGCGAGTAGCTATTCTTTCTGTCTTAGAACCTAGCCGGAACTGGATTTTCTTATGCTCCTATTTTGCGCTAAAAACCAGTAATTTTTTTCCCCTTTTCAATATCACCCATGGTTTGCCTTCGAGTTCCTAATTTTTTTCATTGGCTGTTCTTAGGTTTCGAATTCACTTTCATGTTTCCTCAACGGGAACTCGGCTGGTTCCTACTTATTCGATTTCTATAATTAAAACGGAACTCACCGAAAAAAGGACTGTAATTATCTAAAATACAATTCAGATAATTACAACTACAAGTTTGGACTAGTTGAAGCTAAAGCGACTTTTGAAATATCAAATTTCATTTGTATTCTTGTAATATTTTTATAGCACTGCTTGTTCTTAAGCAGATGAGCCATCAGTGCTGATATATCACCGTGTATATTTTGCGAAGGCTCACAAGATGAACTATTTTTCTAAATACTTCAATTTATGTATCATTTGACTATTTTTTAGATTTAACAAGAGTTAACAAATACATTGTTATTTCCCCCTTTGAATGACACCTTTGTTTTGAGTATACGAGAAAGTTTAGGGGATCTCACTCCCGCTGTTTTACAGCTTTTAGAAAGCTAAACTTTAATTAGAATCTTGTATTATGTGGGTAAATAAATGCTAATCCAATTCCTCAGAGTGGGGTCGGGCAAAATCTTCAAAATGCATTTAAACTTTTGGACCGATTGGCATGCTGTTGGATATGGCTAGAGCAATTTTGATGAAATTCAGCATATATGTTTCTCATTCGCTGACTAGAAATACTCTATAATAAACGCTGACTAAACCCTTGAGGGTAGGGTAAAGTAAAGCCGTTTAAATACATCTAAAAAACGGACGGATTTACTTGAAATTTTATACGGCTGGGGCAATTTCGAAGATTCCAAGTACATATGAACCTCATTGGTTGACGGAAAATACTGTGTGAGTAAATAAACGCTAATCCAATTCTTCAGCGTAGGGTGAGACAAAATTGTCAGAAAACGTGTAAACTCTTGGGCCTATTGACATGTTGTTGGATATGGCTAGGGAGATTTTGAGGAAATTCAGTACATATAATTCTAATTAGCCAACTAAAAATACTGTAGGGGTAAATAAACTCCAATCTAATATCTGAGGTCAGAGTGGGACAAAGTCGTTTAAATACGTGCGACAAATGGACAAGTGACATGAAATTTCATACGGCTGGGGTAGTTTAATGAAACTTTTATACGCATGTACTAAAAGTACTTTAGGGGTAAACAAACATTAGTTCAATACCTCAGGTAGTGTGGGACAAAGACATAGGCCGATTGACACGGCTAACCGGCATTAACCGACTTGAGTACTGTTTGTGTAAATAAGCGCTAATCCAGTGTTTCAGGGTAGGACCAGGCAATGTCTTCGAACGTAAAAAATAGACAGATCGAAATGAAACTTAACTCACAGATTTCAACATGTCGAACTAAAAGTATGGAGAGGTTAAGGGGTCTATTCTGGTACCCCCGGTTGGGTTGGGTTCAGTTGTTAACGTGCGGAACCCAACCCAACCGGGAGTACCAGAATAGACCCCTAAATCTTTTTTAATTATCCCTTCCGGATGAAAACTACCAAGAAGACATGTGGAAATGGTTATTTATATCGGTTGGTATGTGTCATGCCACTAACCTCCGTGTAGCTTTTCCGGCTCTCAGGAAAAGGATGTGAAGTGAAGAGTGGGAGGAACAGTTGCGCGGGAGTGAGTGGGGGAGACGCCATAAAGGGGGATGGTTTTTTGGCTCTGCACAGGGTGTGCATGTTCTTTTGTAGGAATTCTCATGCTGAACTCTGAATGATGAATAATCTTGAAAGGTAATTGTATTGTACATATGTAAATATTTCCTATTTAATCATATTAGTAGAATTATTAAACTAGTAGAAAAAAAGAAAGTGAGTTTATTGAAGGTTGAAGTACAGTTATTACAGTATGTATGATCGAAATATGCTTCATTGGTTGATTTAGTTGATTGTTGAAATTTTAGTTGAAAAATGACTCCCACATTGTTAAAAAAAATATTGAGAAATAGACTCGCACTCTTCTGGGTTGGGTGGCGGTGAGCTATTAAAAGACATTTAACAAGTGGACCAATGAGGAAATTCGGCATTTTTTTAAAAATCGATTTAGAATGCTTCAGAATGAACAATAACATTAAAAAAGATTCTAGGCCGTTTTACTTCTTTTTTTTTTATTTTCACTCAAATTTCGCTTCTGAGATATGGCGGGAAAAACGATCCATTCTGGGTTGAAACTGGTTTGACGTCATCTCTGCCCAAACATCAGCTCTCGCTATAGCAGTTTTGCTTTTTTCTTCTATATTTTCCGACTTTTGCATCGTATAAAATAATGTCGAAAAGATACAAGTATTGTATTCATCCTAAATGTGTTAATACAACTATAACTGCACCCAATACATTATTTATAAATGTGCTAAACAATAATGGTCTTCGTAAAAAGTGCTGTAAAGCGATGAAGAGAGATGATAATGTTAATCCGAAATTATCTGCAAGCAGCGTTCGTCATGTCTGTGGAAATCACTTTGATGTGAGTAATTAATACATAGTATATATATTAAAAATGTATATCAAGAAGCACAGTAAAAAATAGCCTTGAATTCCATTATCTGTTTTGTTTTGAATATAAGTATAAGATGAGAATAGCAGCAAAAATAAATGGTTATTTATAAAGTAAATGGTTATTTGTAAAGTAAATAGTTATTTATAAAGTAAATAGTTATTTATAAAGTAAATAGTTAAATTTAAATAGTTATTGTCCCATATATTATCCTCCTTCTTTAATAACACGGAATTTATATTTTAAGAAACCGGTGTTCCCAACCACTCATGCTCAGAAACTATTGACAACTTCGAATTCAATATCTGTTTTGTTTTGAAAAGAAGTATAAGGTGAGGTTAGCGGCAAAAAAGAAATAGATATTTTAAATCAAATAATAAAATTTAATCAGTTTTTCCCTCTATCCCTCCTTCCGCTTTTGAATTACATGGAATTTCTATTTTAACCCCTTGAGGGGCGTTGAGACAGACCAAACTTCTCATAGATTTTTTTGTAAAACTTGTTCATGTTATTTCCTTGCATAAGTTATTTCAATAGTGGAATGTTTCATAAATGTTTTTAAAAATTACAGTACCATTGAAAATTAGTTAGAATATCTTAAATATAATTTTAAAATTATGAACTTTTTATATAATGAAATTCGTTTCCATTTGTAGTGCAAGGAAATAATTCGCAGAATTAATTTTTGATCCAAATTCAATTATTTAGATTTAATAATATATTCGAATCAAAATCAGCCTTCAAAATGCCAATCCTAGTTCAGTCGCATATGGTCTTGTTTGTATATTATTATTAAATGTATATAGGTTTCTTTATATAATTTATTTTAACCGAATTTCATATTAATTACTATTAACTGGTATCTTAATATTAATATCTGAACAAAGGGAATAATTTATATACTTCACAGCATAGTAAAATAAAACTATGTAAAACAAAATTAAATTTTCAAAGGTACACATATGTATTTAAAAAAAATCCCGCACTTGAATTTATTTTGAACGGAACTTCTAAAATAAGTATATTCTTGTTGCTGTTGTTTTTTTTTCGTAGGCATACGAAATTTCACAGATCACTCAAAATCAGATTCTTAGCTTTTCATTCTTTCTTGTGCGACAGAAATATCAGCGTCTTCTCGGAATGTTCGAGGGTCCCTCTTCAATTTATCGCTGCTGGATGCTTTTGAAAGCCTATTCGTTTTCCCTAATGCGAAGTATATTGTGTATAGTGTATAGCTTCTCTCAATTTTATTGAATGTATTCAAGGGAAGCCATCACAAAATCTGAGTTTCTCTTGAAATGCATTGCCATCATTGTGGAATAAATCCTGACAAATTATCCGATTTCCCTTGTACGAAACCAATATCCATTATGAAATCAAAAAAAGTATAAAAGTTCACTTCTAAAATGTAAGCTGATATAAACGCCTGGATTCAATACATGCACAAAAGTCGGGAAACAGAAAAATGCGAAGGGCCAGGATGACGTGAAAATCTACTCGACCAATGAGAGTGATTTCGGCTTGCATCCTCGTTCTTGCAATTTTTGTGCATCTTTCGCCCTCAATATTTAAATAAATTGATTTTTATGTAAAATTTCACGTGCATATTTGAAACTAGAGTGATTTTTTTCTATAAATACGGATTGCTTTCACGCGTTTTTAAAAAATGCTTAATTTTCCCATTAGCAAGAAAATTTTTTGTTCAGTGTTTATACAATAATAAGATGCCCCCAAAATTGGTCATCAATGCAAAAAATATATGTAATAATGCACACTATGATATATACTCAATGAAGGAAACATTTTGTGCTGTTAATTTATGAATCATTTCATAAAAAAATTGTGAAATGTTCCCGCAATAAAGCAATTTCGATAAACATTATGTATCTTATGAAATATTGCTCAGTTTCCTGAGAGAAAGTTTCCAAAAGATTTTGACCTGAAAAGGACAAAGCAGCACAGGTACTCTGCCAGTTTAATACGGCAAACGTGTAAATAACCATTTTCATTATTCATTGATATTTAAAATTAACTCTTGATCAGAAAAATAACAGAGCTATTCAAATAAAATAAATAATTATTATGCAGTGAAAAAAGAATTAAAAATCTTACGCTTTGGGTCTTTGCATTTCCCTGGTGTTAATTCTATATCGTCCAAGGCTATATCACCTCGTACGGAGGATGTGTTGTTATGCTTTGCTGTGAAGAGAAGCTGGAAGGAGAGAAAAAACGTTCAAATGTTGATTTTCGTTCATTATTTCAGACCTTTCTTAAGTCAGAAAGTAAGCGTAATTTTCGGTATTTTCATGAAATTCATTTCGAACACTTGCTTGCGCGTAGCACTTCACCAAATAGAACTATTTATACATTGTGTTTAAACGATTTTGAGTTGTAAGCTTAAGGAATTCAAAAACATTGGAATATTTTTTAAAGCAACACAATAAAAAGAGGCAAAATTTCAAATTTTAATTTTTCCGTTTTCGTGCGAATGTATATGTCCAAAATTACTATCTCAGGTGTTATTACTTGAAATGAGATTTTTCTAAGAAAGGTTGTAAATTATAAGAAACTGTGGAAATCGTTTTGAGGTACTAGAGGGAAGTGGCACATGAACGGCATATCATTTTAGTGCAATTGCTTAACTGGAAGCAAGTAAGAAAGATATTTTTTTAGATAAATAAGATCTCAGCGTCCGCCGCGAATATGCGTATTCTAACACAAAATAGAAAACAGTATATAAAAACTGGTGCTAGTATATTATGAAATTCGCCGGTAAGGAAAGTAGTATGTTCAAACACTCCTGGCATTTCCAAACTCCAACAATGTCACTTAAATTACAGTGGTTGAAAAACATTCTCACGAACAATTTATCAAGAACCCGACTTCGACTCCTAATGCGTTTCATATGTGATGAGAACGATCTCAATGTAGAGGATAATAATTGAGCACTCATCCACTCAGACTGACACACTTCCGGCTACTTATGATTTTTTCCCCTCTACGTATTTTTGTTCTATTTTGTATTATTTTCTATGTTGTTCTGTCCAGTGTATGTTTCTTTTTTCATTTTTATTTGTTTTTGTATCTGTTACTTGTTTTTATCTTTTCTTTAAAAAATAAAATTCACCTCCATCCATCCAAACCGGAAAGGAGCCAAATGGCTCTAAACACGGGGATGCAGGTGGTGTAATGTAATGTAAAGTATGTTCATACATGGCTTGGCAAAGATATCTAATCATGAGATTATTTTCACTTCAATACGATAATTTTTTATAATAAAAAACGAAAATATAATATAAAACAAAAAAATTCTCTAAAATATTTTATCTTTTAACACAGCAAAAAGGATATATAAAGTTAAGTTTACAACTATTTGCTTGAAAAAACATGCTTTTTACTAAAGAATATCCGCTGGAGAAGTTTCATCACAATCGTGTGGTTCATTAAGTGCGAGACAAACACTTTATTTTTATAGCGAGCAGTTAGAATTAAGGTGTCTCTATTCAGAACACTATAAAGGAAATTGCAAGCGGTCATGAAAATGCCATATCTAGACAATGCGCCTGCATATCAGAGCTCGGACAAACGTATGACGCAAAAGAGTTTCAAAAACAAACCAAAGGGAAGCTAGGCGAACAATCAGGTAACTATAGAGTGTAAGCACAATTCATTCGATGCCCTATAATAATTTAGTGGTTGTCTTTGTGCATATTAACCCTCTGAGCGGCGCAAACGTCTTTTTACGTTTCTCATGTTCAGTTCAAAAGCGGATAGCTCGTATTTATATGCATATTCTCTTAAACAATCAGGTATAAAGTATTCTTAAGATTTCAGACATATAATTAAATAAAAAAAATCGATTCATTTACGTTAAAAGCTAAGTTTTCTAACCTGATAGCTAAAAGTTCAAAATAATTGTTCGCTCAAAGAAAGTTAGGTAGTATAGGAACCCAATAAAAATTAACAATCAACATAAAGCTTCTAATTAAAAAGATAAAACTGTCATTTTTACAAGATGTTTGTTTCTGATTAAGGGGACATACGACTGTTAAACCTCGAAAATTTTCGATTTTTTTGAAAAAAATATACATTATTCTCCTGTCTTTTCTAAACAATTTAAAACAATCCGCGTTAAAAAAGATTCCCATAATTATGAAAGGAAGGAAAATGTACCAGCTCTTCAACGTAAACATTGAATATGGCCATATATTTAAAGTGCTATATCTCAAAATGTGTTTTTTTGATATTGCACGCACGATGTCTCAAGAACTAGTGAATATTTTTACATAAAATTTTTACCGAATATGTATTGTGCTATGTTCTACAAATTGAATCACAATTTTTGTACGTATTTTCTCCAAAGAAGTTTTTTTCGTGGGCTTGGAAAAGTTGATTTTAACTATATTTAACATTTTTATTTTAAATTGGTATATGAAATAGAAATCAAATTTAAATGTTAATAATTTTTGGTTCAATTTCTTAAACAGACTGCTTGTATTACTTAGATACCCAAAATATTGTGCTTACTTAAATATTTTATCCGTAATCATGCGCGTAAGCTGACTATCTCACTTTTCCTTCAAAAATTATAACCATATTTATTACTTTCTCAAATAATTGCATACCAATATGAAGGGTTGAAAATGTGTGTAATATAAGAGAAATAACAGATGTTTTTCTAGAAGAAAAGGGAGTTTGTGAATTGCATTGTTTCAGAGATATAATGTATCGAATTTGACAGTTTGCCACCATGTTTTCGAGGTTTAAGAGTCGTATATCTCCTTAATATTTCCTTCTTTTCTTATTTCTTTCGTTTACGCGCGTTGCATGACGCCGTAATTTGGCATTCTTATGGCAATTAGCGGTTTTTCTACATTGTTCTAAACAGGAATAATTTGAGGGTTCAGACTTAAATCAAACCAAGACCATGAGATTAACAGTTGTATTAGTAACTGCATTTAAAATAACGGTAGACTTCTAATTTTTCTTGCTGTCTGGTGGATATAAATTGAACTATGGACTTCAATTATTATAACTCAGAAAATACAGGGTGTCCCAAAAGTCCTTGACACATTTCAAAATTTAATGAAAAATTGTGATGCTAGTGAGCGGTTTTCACTAAATTGCATTACAAGCATGAAGTTTCCTATGACATAAAGAATGGTTCAAATGTCTACACATAGATAGCGCTGGTGTTGCAGCATTAGCTTAGTAAAGTTAGTTTCCAATCTGTAATTGCATTAAGTTTGACGACACCAACGGAAAGAGCAAACTGCGTCGGTTGGTGCTTTGAAACAAAGTCGGTTATTCAAGTTCAAAGAATGTTTCGCATTCCGTTTCATAAAACTGCTCATTGTCGAAACAGAATTTTGTTCGGAAGAGTGTTTGACAGACCAAGTGGCAGGCCATTCAAGTCAGATGATGATGCCGAACAAATCCGCCAAAAGTTTATTCGCAGTCATACGTGGTGTCAATACGAATTGTTTCACGGGAATTGGGAATTGCACGAACAACAGTATGTCGATACTGTTTTGCGGTACAGATAATTATTAAAATTAAATTTCAGACTTATTAATAGTTTCTGTATGAGGAAAAACACTTCATGGAGCGTAATACAATTTAGAGAAAACCGCACCCTGATATCACAATTCTTTGATTTTTCATTAAATTTTGAAAAGTGTCAAGGACTTTTGGGACACCCTGTATATCATTTCTATACTACTGAGATAGTGTAAAAATGGGCGAAACATGGACTTGGTCCACTTTCACTTTGAACCCTTCTTGTAATTCTAACCATTCTGTATTTATTTTGCACGAAGTCTTAATTACATTGCTAATGTTTTTTCTACATGATAACGTTTAAAGGCTTGCATCTTGTGACATACATGTGGGAATCCGTTCAGTTAAACAAAATACCTACGGAAGGGTTATCTTTAAGGGGGTAAGTAGTTCGGGTTTATGTCTAGGGGATTTAAGAGTTTTTATTACATTAAATTTAGAACAAAATATTACGTAAAATAAATGAGTAGACTTCAAGTTAAATGCAAAAAACATTTATTTAAATACTATAGGGAGAATTTACAGGGGGGAAGTATATACACAGAAAGTTTATGAGAGAGTTGAGAGTTTACATGAAATCATATTTACTAGGCGAGCCAGATTAACGAGGGATAGATGATAAGGGTTAAAAATAATACGGTATTAGAGATTTATAGATTAAAGATTAGAAAGCCATAAGGAAAATTAATCGGGACATAGTTACCATGGTGGGAAAATCAGCGGCTTAACTGCGCCAAGACTGATCTGACAACAGAGGGATTGAGAGAAGTTTAAACAATTCGGCTGCCTGCGGTGTGCTGCGCTGCTCTCGGCGTGCAGTCTGGTTTTGTTAGGGAAAAGGAGGGCGCTGCTCGTAGTTCGTACAGAGCAGAACACTGGTTCCATCTATCGCCAAACAAATTAATCTAGCTCTTACACCCTTCTTTATACAGTGATTAAATTATTCTTTACGGGTAATATCCTACATACATCGTTCCAAACGCTCTGCAGGGCAGACCTTTGGGCCAAGAGCTACCGAAATTCTGCACACATTTTATTTCAAGGGAAGGCACTCACTACGAAAGGGTTTTTCAAAATTTAAATTCCCGATTTTAACTAGAAACTTGTTGAAATTTTAGCGTTTTTTCTGAATAACTTTGGAGCATGTTACCGCATTAACCCCTTAAAGGGCCATTTATTTCTAATCTATATATATAATTCTCTTACGTGGCGACAGAAAAGGGTCGAATTTCTTAATCGCCGTTTGGCAACAGCTCGCGAGTTTAGATTGTTTACATTTGAATTAGCGATTGATTTGATTTGGGACATAAACAACTTTCAAAATGAGTTTAACTTGGGCGGTTTCGATCATAAATCGAGAACGTCAAGATAGGTCTAATGAAATTATAGAGGAATCTTTCATAATACGATCCAATCGGAATGAACAAAATAGAATGAAGCGTTTTTGTGTACAGAGCGAAGTTGCCAAGCTACAGGAATATAGTTGTGGGAGTCTGTTCTTTTATACATGTGGCAAAGCTTTTCTGATCAAAATATCAGTGAAAAAAGAGCATGTTTAAAATTTTGGTGTAAAAAACAAGAATTTTAGAATTTTTTAAAAAAACAAAAAAGGCTATTTTGTTAATTTTAAAAAGGTAAAAGTAAATATTTATTATGGTTTTTAATTTGAATAGTGAATCTTAACATGTTTAAAGCCATTTGCCACGTTAAACTGTGCTTTTTAAACTAAAATTTGTGAAATGGGTTAAATAATCTTTCGTAACTCAAACTTTCTGAGGTTTTAACACATAAATAACTACCCAGAGAAAAAAAATTATAACTTTCTTGGCTCAATAATTATTGCAATGAGTGTGTATACATGTGACGAAGTTTTTTTGAGCAATAATTCATTGAGAAGAGTGGAAATTTATAAGTTTGTTTGATTAAAGTTAGGGCTAATGAAACTGTTGAAGAAATATTCAATTTTGTGTACCAAGAAGTTTTAAATGCCTGATTTCTGATTGATGCAAATAATTTCTATTTGTAAACATTTTATAATTATACATTTTAGCATTCAGATTTCTTTGAAACATTTACATATATGCTATTACCTATATGCTATTAGCAAATTTTAATTTTAGAAATTTGATGATTTAGTTTATTAGTAATTATTGAAAAAATGTTAGAAGTTTATGCTATTTGAAATAATTTAAATTTACTTTTAGTAATTAATGTATCCTTCTACTAGCAGACAGTCGTAACTGTACGGCGAGAGAGCGAAGCGAGCAGGGATCACGTAGTGATCCCAAAAGAGTCACAACGTGATTCTTAGGGGTTGACGAGCGGAGCGAGTAGGGGGTATAACCCCCTAGTAGTAATATAATAAAATAACTTAGGGATCGAGATTAATTTAAGAAAAGAAAATCGTTTAGCTTATTGGATGACATTAATTTTCTGTTAATTAATTTTATTAATTAATAATTAATTACCAAGTCAAGACACTTTGTCATGGAAAGTGAAGGATGTAAGTTTCTGTTTCATCTGAAAATATGGCAAAAATTTAATAATTTGGCGGGAAGCATAATTCCCACGGCCATGCAAAGGGCCAAAAAAAAAAAGCATTTTTATGTCACTTTAAAATTCAAAAAATTAGCTTTTTTGTGATGTAAATTTTATTTCCTCGTAATTTTCTTGTTAATTTTTATTTCAAAAACACAATCAATTCAATTTAATTTTATAAATTCTATACTAGCTTTCTATACTTTATATATTCTAATTCTCTTCCTTTATAGTAGACGCGTGCAACAAAATAGCAAGATATGAATAAGGATTTTAAGAGCTCTTGTGCGACTTGGAAAAAATAAATTAGATTTTTCAGTTTATTACTAACTAATGCTTTAAAAATACTTTAAAACGCTGAAACTTCTTATATT
Organism: Araneus ventricosus; assembly: GCA_013235015.1. Taxonomy (NCBI): domain Eukaryota; kingdom Metazoa; phylum Arthropoda; class Arachnida; order Araneae; family Araneidae; genus Araneus; species Araneus ventricosus. Next base: position 22,011 of record BGPR01021197.1, read on the forward strand.
TATAAGCTTTTATTCTACTTGACTGTCATGTCCTCAAATCTTGAGATCGATTTCTTACCCACTTCCCATCGGGCTACAGCTTTCAAATTTAGCACAGTGGTGGGTTTCCGGAGGCAATTCAATATTACGCAAAAAAAATTGTAATCTATACCTATTTTAAACCTAACAAAATGATATTAAAATTTTAGCCCTATATTTGGGCGATAAAGTTTGGAAGGTGGTAACCTCACGTTACGTAAGATTGTAACAACACCATAGAGAATACGCTATATTGCTTAGCAATGGATTCCGAAACCCTCCGCGCTTTTGCGCATGCGCCGGGTGGAGTTCTTTTCATGAAAATGGGGGAAAGTGAAGAAGGGGAGATGTTTTAGATAATGTTAAAGATAATATTTTCTGTAAACTGCGTGATGTAAAAATCGGTGTAGATATATTTTGTGCGCTTGTATTTTTTTAAGTGTTCCAACTTAAAGGGAAAAATTTTATTGACAAATAATTATGATTAATTATTTAAAAATTTATTTCTACAATTTCACTATTGTTGAACAGTCCAAAAGATAAATGGTGCAAGTATGCATCACTGCGCAGTGTAAGGCAGAGATTCATAAACCTCGTTTACTTACCCTGTAACCTTCTAGCTTCATGGTACCCGACTCCGTAACTGTGAAAAACGCCTCTTTCCATCTGTCCCCTTGCGTCCGGGTCCGGTAGAAGAAACGCTTGGTGTCAGTATCTTGGCTGACACTCTGAGTTGAGACAGTCAGGGAGCCGATGTCCGTTCCATACATGTGGTAGAAGAACCGAACGCAGTAGACATTTTTAATGGCCACCGTCCGCAGCGACACTTCGTCCGTCTCGGCCGCACTCACGTTGACAAAGAGATAAGTGCCATTCGCTGTAAAGAAATCCATTACCATTTGTAGCATAAAGAAGCGTAATTGAGTAGTTTCATATTCTTCAGTTTAGAATTTGTAAATCATCTTAACGCAATATATTTCCTTATTCTTCTCAAGTAAAGCAATTAATAATTGTTACAGTGAATGGCAATTTAAATTGACTGTATGAAAAAGCTACGCCGCGTATTATTACCTCCAGTTAAATAGACAATGAGGATGTGATTAGTCATTACATCAACTGATGTCTTCTTGTAGCCCATCTCAGGAGAATTATGAAAGTGGTCACATTAATGGGAACATTTATCGACCACAAGCCCTGCAGCCGGAAATCGCAAATAATCGTGAAATAATCTGCCACAACCAACAGGAGAATTATGAAAGTGGTCACATTAAAGGGAACATTTATCGACCACAAGTCCTGTAGCCGGAAATCGCAAATAATCGTGAAATAATCTGCCACAACCAACAGGAGAATTATGAAAGTGATCATATTAATGCGAACATTTATCGACCACGAGCCCTGCAGCCGGAAATCGCAAATAATCGTGAAATAATCTGCCACAATCGACAGGAGATTTATGAAAGTGTTCATATTAATGCGAACATTTTTCGACCACAAGTCCTGTAGCCGGAAATCGCAAATAATCGTGAAATAATCTGCCACAACCAACAGGAGAATTATGAAAGTGGTCACATTAAAGGGAACATTTATCGACCACAAGCCCTGCAGCCGGAAATCGCAAATAATCGTGAAATAATCTGCCACAACCAACAGGAGAATTATGAAAGTGATCATATTAATGCGAACATTTATCGACCACGAGCCCTGTAGCCGAGAATCGTAACTAATCCTGAAATAATCTGCCACAACGAAAGATACATTTTTGAATAGAAGAACTAGAAATTTTCCTCTTAAAATTTCTTTTTCAGGACAATATGAGCGCATAGTACAAATATAATTAGTTTCTCTCTCCAGTGCTTGAGGCATCATTATATTGCGCCTCCTAGTTCTCAATGGGCCACGGTGGCCTAGTGGTAAGGTTTCGGCTTGAGGGTTTCAGGTTCGAAACCCGATTCCACTGAAGTAGTGGGACAAACGTCCAGTCTGGTGTGATACAGAAGTTTGGAGAGGGGGTACCAGCTTAATTGTCGTCTTGGTCATGTGACCGCGGTTGAAAATTACAAGGTCCAGGCCAAAATAGCCCTTATGTTATACTTTTAAACGGGACGTAAATATAACAAAACTAAACCAAACCTTCCACTTTCCATCTAGTCTAGAGTGTGTCTTTTTTCTCCTAAGCACTAAGAATTTTGTATATTATTTATCTTTTAACGGTGTTATGTACTCGTATATTCTATTTATGTACCTCTGCTCCTTTTGATCCAAGTATGTTCTTTCTTCTTGCTAAGTACTATGCATTGCATTAAGTCCCAAATATGTTCTTTCTTCTTGCTAAGTACTATGCATTGTATTAAGTCCCAAGCATGTTTTTTCTTCTTGCTAAGTACTATGCATTGCATTAAGTCCCAAGTATGTTCTTTCTTCTTGCTAAGTATGCATTGCATTAACTCCCAAGTCTGTTCTTTCTACTTGCTAAGTACTATGCATTGCATTAAGTCCCAAGTCTGTTATTTCTTCTTGCTAAGTACTATGCATTGCATAACTTTTATATATTTTACTTATGGAATGTGTCTTTGTAATATCTGTACTAGCCGCCTTCTGCGACCAGCTTGTTCTCCAAGAATATAATTTTAATTGAATCTCTCATGCATAATTTGACATTCATAGTTCCCTTAACAAAGTAATTTTAAACTTCAAATTGTGATAGACATTTAACCCACATTATTTCAGTAGGCTTGCACCTAATCAGTTCATTGTGAACATGAATGTACCTAAAGGAGTCAAGTAACTGTCCGTGTTATGTAACATCTAACTGCACGTCGTCTCGGCGCCAACTTCAGTTTATCATTCCAAATGTAAAATACGCATTTGAATTCAACATCAAAATGGCGCATCACATTTTAAGTCCAGGAGCATATCATCTGGATTAAAACATGCTGATAAAAAAGAAGTAAAACATCGCAACCATAATCATTCAGCTTACTGCATATATTTCCTAATAAACTTAGGAAGTAATCTTAGATGACTTTGATTACCGATTTTACAGAAAAAGTGATGAAATAAAAAAACAAAGTAAAATCTATTATTATACCTATCACCCCAGCTTTCAACAGCGAAAGAGAAGCACGCAATTAAATATTTATTTAAACAGTGGAAACAGTGGTTGAATTTCTTAGCAACAATATCAAATATTGTAAATTATGCTTAAAATATTTTTAAAATTTATTAAAATTAGAGAAAAATGCACAGCAACTTAAGTGATATCACTGAAAAGATAATTTTCTAATTTTCAGATGGTATGAAAATCATTTTTAAGCTTTAATTTTTTCGGAAGTTATCGAAGAAAAACACCAAAATTTCGTTTAATTTTTAATTGATTAAAATTTCAATAAAATATCTCCAAGGTGTATATTCCCACCCTCGAAAGTACGTTTGTGCCAAATTTCTTAGCTCTAGAGGGCCAACACATACATTTTCCTTCATTATTAGTAGAGATACAGATAGAGATATCTCAAAGATCGGTTTAATAGTTGTATCCATGTATTATTCGTATGCTCAACAGATCAGCTTAGTTCTTGTTTCAGTGTGTACATACACTGTTCATTTTGCCTAGATATCCAGTCATAGCACTTCCTTCCACCCTTTCTACACTCGGCAAAAGTGCGTCGATTTTTCACCTCTATAGGATTCTATATACAGTCGACGCTCGTTATAACGACCCTCTGCGTACCACAGCAAAAGGTCTTTATAACGAGTGGTCGCTATAGTGGATATAATTAAAAAATGTACACATGCACGTTCAGCAGTTCCGTAAAAATAGTAATGAATATCTAAAGAGACAAAAAAGTGAGAATATCTAAAAAGACAAAAAAGTGAGAATATCTAAAAAGACAAAAAAGTGAGAATATCTAAAAAGACAAAAAAGTGAGAATATCTAAAAAGACAAAAAAGTGAGAATATCTAAAAAGACAAAGAATAATAGAAGCAATTCAATTGGCGTGCGCAAGTGCAGCATCATCCAGGAAAAAATTGCAATAGTACAAAATAGATAAAAATATTAAAAAAAGTAATTAAAAATGTGGAAAGGGTAAAAAATAATAGTAGACAACGACAAGAAGTAGGAATCTGATGAATGACTTCATCAGAGGCCAGACATTCATGCAGATTCAAAATGGAATAGGTTTTCTGTAGAGGAAAAAGACTTTAAGGTCTGATTGTGCATAAATGTTTTTCTTTCCAATATATCCTGGTTTAGGTTCAGGACTACTCAACTGGGCTAGACGATATATTACGTAGTTTTGTCCGTACTGCAACTTTAATTTTCACTAAAGCTATCGTACTGTAAAACTGAAGTAATATTTCTGTGCCGATAATGCAAAACAAAACAATACAAAGCACACCTGTTCCGGTCGTGTGATCCACGGATGGGCCGGTATCATCAGCATTCAGTTGCCCTCTTCCAATTCTCCAGTTTTCCTTGTTACCTTTCGTGTTCGTCAGAAACGAACATATGCTACCTTGCTCGAAATCGCATTTGTAGCTCTTTGTTTGCGCTGTGAATAAAGAAACAAACATATACTTCAGTTTAAAGGAATTTCTGAAAATATCTAGCGCTTACATAACTATTTGGTGCCTTTAAAATGAAATATTTAAATGAAAACAAAGTAAATAAATTATAAATACGATTTTATTATGATTGAGATTTTAAGACATCACATGCGAGAAAACCTGAAAAACGCCAATTATATAGAAGAGTAATATGAATATTTGATTAGATTTGTATA
>BGPR01021198.1:7467-26812 GCA_013235015.1 Araneus ventricosus
AATAGGTGTGAATCGTATTTGAATCATAATAATAGGTGTGAATCGTACCTGATTTATAATAATAGGTGTGAATCTTATTGTTATCGGCGATTAACGTGTTAGAGATGGTGAAATATAATGTAAAATAACTAATGGAATCAGGTGCTGCTTACGTGAAACACGTAAAATGTGTCCTGACAATTGTGTTTTGAAATTCATCGAACAACTTGTTTGGATAAAAAGGCATGGTGTCCCAGCATATTGTAAAATTCATTATAGTTAGATGTCGGATGATTTGTACAATTGCGTTCGACAAGTGACTTTGGCATCAAATAAATTGATTATTTCTTTATTCATTATGTATAGTAATGATCCTGGATGTAAAAGAAATAAAGCAGTTGATTTTTGTTCAAGCTGCACAGTCTAATTCGCAGCGTCAATTTAACTTTTGAGTCGATTGTGCATCTTTGGAAAAAGATATAACGACACACACAGAGAAAGACAGGATGATGACATGCTTCATATCTTGGTCGCTGGATTGTGAAATCGCCGGAGCTGAATCGGGTATTACCAATTCAGCAGAAACTGAAAGACAAGGTTGAAATTAAATAAATTAAGTAAATAATTGTAATACAACACAAAAATACAAGACGACACAAATTCTACTCTAAAAACATGTCATGCTCAGTTCAATAACATTTCAAATAATTTTATAGATCAATAATAATAGAATTAGATTGGAGTGATATAACGGAATAGCCTATTCCACAGTTTTAAAAGCATTATTTTTTGTCATAGAAAAAAATAATACAGTGCTCTCATTTCGAAGGCAAAACATTACCATTTAATCTTATAAACTTTCCCATAATCATACGAGATGGAGTCATAGACCAGTAAACAGAGAACGCTAATTCGCTGTCATTTCTTTCTTTCTTTTTTCAATACAAAAGAACGACAAATGAATTACCACAAACATGCATTCTGACATCTTTTTGATTTTGCATGAACGGATACATGCATATACTTTACGTATATTTATTACGAAAAAAATCGTTTAGTACATTGAAGAAAAATAAATAAATACAAAATTTAAGGTATAATCTTTTATTCAAAATGCGCTTTAAATGGGAAAATACGTTTACACATTATAATTTCGTCAAAATGAACTCAAAAGTAAAAAATAATTTTTTTGATTGCAATAAAATCCATGTGGTGAGAATAAAGCGTGGTCGTCTTATATTTTGTGCATATTTCGTTAAGCAAATGGAATATTCCTAGAAGGTAAAGGCGCCTACGTTTATTTTCGAACCATGCATTTTATTGCAATCAGAAAAATTATTTTTTAAATTTTGAGTTCATTTTGACGAAATTATAATGTGTAGACGTATTTTCTCATTTAAAGTGCATTTTGCAGTGCATACCTCAATATTTTTATTTATTTTATTTTCTACATTTTAGTGACGGCTGACACGAATACACACGACATGTTAGGCATAGTAAACCAAATTCAATTATTGAATTTTTCAATATAAAACACATATTAAAATTATTATATAGATATGTACAATTACATTTTTAAAATGATTTAATGGCATTAACTTTCTGAAATATAAATCCGTAACATATTGCATGATAAATTACAATTATTATCAACAATGTAATAGGGAAAAAAGAGAATCGATATAGCGAACTACTATTTCAAATATTTGCGAATTTTACTTAAGATAAATAATGCAATTGATTTGGTATTAGTATCATTTGATCTTAAAGATTTATTTGAAGCGCAAATAGAAAAATTTACTTGTTGTTTTGATAGACTTTTAGAAATACAGATTTCAGATATATATAGTGTGGATTTCAACTTTGCAACGAATATGGAAAAATATCAAAAATAATCTAATATCAAATTTAATTCATGATATCAATTTAATGTACATCTTTTACTATATTTCTCTGTGTCATACTATTCCAAATGCTTAATTTTAAACACGCAATTTCAAAACCTGGCAATGTGGCTTCCATACGGATAATTAAATTCATCTATATATTTATATTGGTAATAATCAATATCAATAAAAATTAAAATGTGATTTAAGGACGTCACATATGTGATAATCATTCTGTTGAATGGATTTAAATGATAAAAAGGAATTTTAAAGCAAAAGCTTTAAAAATTATGAATAAATTAAAATACTTTTACTGAAACTTTCAAATCTCAAAGACTTCATAAATTTATAACATTTATATCTGTGTATTCATATTTATTATTAATACACACCAATCTGGAAAACTTTGGTTTCTGGACTTTTAACTAAATAACTAACTAAACAATAATTTATTGTTTACAAGAAGGAACGAAAACTTTTTTTGATTATTAGCTGTATGGTAGGATTTTTAACCATTGGCGGGATTGTGGCGAATTTGGCGACGAGACCCTACCATGCTCTTTAGTTTTAACGTTTCCTTTGTTTGTTTCGATTGAATATTGAATTTATCTTCTAAAGGCTTACATAACACCACAGCATACCCCCGAACTTTGAGCCAGGACGGTTCCATGTTGGTTGGTTGGGCATGCGTGAAACTTTATTGAAAAAGTCAGAGCAAAAAAAAAACTTCTATAAAAAGATACAAAAAAACAGGACATTTAAAACAAAAGAATATAATGTTTTTTTCTTAAGTTCAGTCTTTCAGGTCCTTGTGTTGTTGAATTTCAGAGGGTCTTGCCCTGTGTATGGAAGAAGGGAGAATATGAGTACATAGGGTTAGTTGGGTTTGTGGCTAGTTGTTGTCGCCGTCTTTTGGAAATAAGAGTGTTTCGTTTTCCGCGATGAAGTGGATGAGTTTTCTGATTTTCGCCCTAGAATTGTTGTTGTTCATGACTCTTTCCCACCAAAGTGGTTCTAGGTCAGCTGACGGTTTTGTTAGCTGGTATGATGTTGTAAACAGGCAACTTGTAGCATATCTAAAGGCTTACAAATGATCGAGAAAAATAACTTTTTTCAGGCCAACAAATTAATTCTGTGTCGGTATAAGTTTATGGAAATCTAATAAGTTCAACCAAAAATGTACGTTTGATAGGACGAACCATTCCCTATTCTCCTTCTATAGCGAGCGAATCGAGCAGGGTTTCGTAGAAAACCTGGGAGGATTGCTGTGCAATCAGCCTGGGGATTGGCGAGTGTCAACAAGCAAGGACAGATACCCCTAGTTATCTTTATTCAATTATGCTTACAAGTATGCATCTTTTAAGTGTAATGATGCAGTACACATTCATTCGTTTTTATCTCTTCAGGGCATCTTTTTACATTTTCAAGCATTCTACTCTTTCGTGCACTTTTGTTTGTTTCGATTTTGCGGATGTCACTGAATCGTCCCAGATATTGTGTTTATTAGCGTATCTTTAACATTGAAATTGACTGAGTATGAAGAACAGTGACTGTTGTGTCCAAACCTCAAGTCAAACCAAAGCAGCGGGAGCTCACTTCCCTCGACTTTCTAATATGATTTAACAGCATTGCCTGGTTTGTGTTTATATTCGTAATATAATGAAGATGATCACGAATGCAGTTTGGACCTTTTCGCCTTGATCAGTTTAGTCCAACATTTAAAACATATCGACAATTTGGTGTAAGTTCATGGCCATAACGCAACCATCTAGCCTTTTACGTTTTTCAGTTTTTCATTAACACGTACATTAATGAATAAACTGACGGAGAGCAAGACATGTCGCTGCTGGTTCAAATTTCTATACAGGTCTACATTCTGTTGCTATTAGAATGTGCTAAATTAATCCATCTAGCTCGTTCACTTTTTACTTTCTCGTATACTAAATATACAAAGAGAAAATAATGTAATCGTCAAAAAATTCGAACTCCAGATTTTGACGAATCTCCACGTTTTAGACATCCCTGAGTCCGAAAAACACAATTTTGGAATTATATCTGTCTGTGAACACGATCACTCGAAAACTATTAGAGCTACGGGGGTGAAATTTGGTATGTGATCTTGACACATAATTTGTAGGTTTCTATCAAATTTTGGACAAAAGCCGTCTACGCGAAGTCTGTATGCGGTCATGTGAACACAATAACTCAGAAACTTGAATAGCTAGATGGAGAAAATTTGGTACACAGTTTTATCATGAATGTAGGTCCGTATCAAAGTTTGGACCGAACCCGTCGAGGGGTTGTTGATCTGTCGGACTGTATAATCGCATACTTTTAAAAATTATATCTCCTAAACCCTTTGGCATAGATAAATAAAAGTTGATATGACGGTTGCTAACATTAATTATAGATTTTTGATCCAAATTTCGTTGCAATCGGTTGAAAAACGGGCGTTCAAATTGCATATTCTACTTTTTTTTGCTTGAGTACTGGAAGCAATCTCTGAGCATGCGCAAGCTATTCAGCGATAGCGAACGAGGTCATTTTCTGCTGTTTCCTTTTCTCTCGCGCACGCCCTCGCATTAGCGGAGCTTGCTAGAGTGTGATAGAAAATAAATATTGCTAAGTGTTAATACATACGCATCTCTTTGAATATGATTCTTCACCTAAATGTTTTAGTTTGGTTATATTAATGTTTAGAAGCAACGCGAGGGCTATTTTGGGACGGACCTCGTAATTTTGAATCACGGTCAGATGACAAGGACGACACCTGAGCTGGTACCCCCCTCCCCAAACTTCCACTCCACACTAACGGGAGAACGTTTGGCCACTACGTATGATTTAGCGTGCAATAGGCCCCATACACGGCGGATATTCAGTGGAATCGAGTTTCGAACCTGGGACCCTCCGGCCCTGAAGCCGAGACCTTGCCACTAGGCCTAAATATTTTACAATCACTATAATCTACAATGGAAAACCTTCTGATAGTCATTGCATTCTGGATTAAAGTAGGTTCGAGTTTTTTATCCAGGCAGGGGGAGGGGGAATGACAAACTTTTGAGAAGTACACGAGAAAGTTCAGGGAATTCCACTCCCGCTGGTTAGTTATCCTGATCACATACACACAAACAGACTCCCCGTTGAGGGATTTCATCCAAAATTTGAGACAGATTTATCTACAATAATAGTGTAAAGACCGCATACTAAATTTCAGACACATAACTTCTTCCACTTTTGAGACATCGTATTAACAGACAGATATACATAATTAAAAAATGGTTTTATGGGATAAAAAGAGTCTGATGGAAAGGGGAGACGGCTTCAAAAATGTAGAGCTTCTCCAAAATCTTGAGGTCTGATTCCTCAACAATTTCAATACTTTTTCTCTGCATACTTCACATACAATATAGTATAAATAGCAAAATGTGAAATTGTATGTGACAAAAACAAATGCATATTACCTCGTAATGCATAAAATGGATATAAGTATTCTATAAACTGAATGTCTTTTTAATCTGTGTTGTGTTTCTAATACAATGCACAGTACGCTTGAATATGTCCTTGTAAACAACAGGCTTTTTGAAATGAAATATGAATATATAAGTTAAATGTGCAGAACAAGATTGGATTGTTACTCGTTCTGAAAATGAAAGTAAAGGGTTTTGTGCAAAGCTTTTCTGAGATATCGGAGATGGTAAGAGAAAGAAAAAAATTTGATTTTTTTCCGATTCTTAAATACACCTCACGAATAAAAAAAATTTTAAATAGTTACAAAGAACTATTTTCATTACAAATAAACTTAAATAGTACCAGAAACTTCTTTCTTAAAAGAATATCTTCTTTTTCAAGGCAATCAGTGTGAAACGTTTCACTTTATTCTCAAAGAAATTCTTTCAAGGAATTTTATGAAGTAGGCAAGACATAACTAGAAACTGTGTCCAAAAGTTTTTGTGTATTTTTAAATAGTTGCAATTTTGTAAATATATGGAACTAGCAGTACGCGCACGGCGTTGCCCGTGGAATCAGGACTTTAACAAAATGAAAAAAAAAAGAACCGCCCACAATGACATGAAAAAGTTTTGAAAACAAAATCAAAACAAAAGATACACATTTTTTGATTTTCCTGCTTATTTTTTTTCACGCTACAGTACAGAGTACGTTAATCCAAAACAATATTACAAAATTGGAACGTGAAAATGATTATTATACAGCAAGCAAAATATAAATCAAATCCGAAAATAATAATCGAAGTAATTCATTCAGGTGAAGGTCATGACGTATCCTACGCGTCCGCCAATCAAAATTGGCATCAACGTTCCGAAGAAGTGCCGCTTTTGGAACTCGATCGAGAAAAATAACTCGAAACGGCCCAGAAAAAAATTAATTTTAAAAAAAGGATAAAAGATATTTTAACCATTCTTGTTTTAAATCCGACAGAACCGTTCTAGTTATAAGATAAAAAAAATTGAAAATAATAGTGTTATTAGAAAGTCGGATGCAGCAAATTTAAAATCAAAACCAACATTTAGACGGCAAAACTGACTGATTTTTAAAAAATTCTCAAAATTCAGTAATTTACGATAGAAATTCAAAACTAACTTCATTAGAACGGAAATCGCGTGTTCTTTCCGATGGTCTATCTATTTTTGTCGTACAATTATTCGAAACCATTCTATTGAGAAATTAGTGCGAAAAATCAACCAAAACAACACAAAACATTAAATAAAAAAATTTCTAGATTAAAATTTAAAATTTCGGCTTCGAGGTGCATTCAGCCACCATTGCGACTACCTGTGTACCAAATTTCATGGCTGTAAGTGCGATAGATTCGTTTGGACATCGCAGACAAACACACACACACGCACGCACGCACGCACACAAACATTGCCTTTTATAAGTATAGATTAAAAGAATCTGCAACAAGAATTATAACGAATTACATTATTTTTATTGTTAATTTTGACTCAAAGGGTATCTCTACAGATGTTAATAGACCACCTTTATCATTTACGTAGCTTGTTGCTTTAAATTTTCCATCCACTTGTTCTTGGAATCTCGGAGTGGGGCCTCTAGTTATTCAGATACCGACATTACATTTTATTCCAACTAACAAAATTTGCCTGTTTTTCCTAACGAAGTTATGAAACAATAGTGATTCTGAAATATATATATATGAAATGTATTCGTTATAGTAATCGTTAAATAAAGGCAGGCAGAATTATTATATAATTTTCATTTATTATGGGAGAGTGACGGAATGTACGTACATCTTCGTTTAAGTTTCAAGCCAAAGAGAAGACAGAAAATCCCGACTTTTTCACAGGTAAGGATTTTACAGATAGACACGTGATCGAAGTGAAGGGAATAATAGCTATTTTTAGTATATTACGTAAGTGTTTTAGGGAAAATGAATGGCGCCAATAAGTCGTTGATTTCGCGAGTTGTGTGCGCGTGGAAACGATTAAAAAATATGCTTTTAGTAATAAATATGCCAAAACGACAGATTTAATATATCTCCAGAGCGGGAAATAGAACGAAACTGGAGTTTAAGAAAAGTGATTTGGGAATACATTAAGACTTTAAAATATATAATATTAGAATTTGAAATAAAACTAAGTGAGATTATTACATATATATATATATATATATATTTCTAATATTTGGTATTTCATTCAAATTCTTGGTGTATCATAATGTTCGGGGTAAAGGACAGTGTTTTTAGCTTTATGCTAGCACTGTTCGCAGAAAACATTATGATTTCTCTAATTCTTTAGCGGTTCGTATAGATTTTACTTACCCTGATGAGCATCTATACGCTTTTACCGATAAACTACAGTCTTTCCATTTAATTTCAACATTGATCGATTTTCATGACATTGATATATATATATAACACCACTTCATTCGCCCGTTTCGGGAATCGTTATGATTCTTTATAATCGGTTTAGGTGGACAGGAAGTGGAAGCAGGAGCTACAAGAGAACTTAATTAATAACAAAAGAAAAAATGAATAATAAAATGAAAACATAACTAATAAAAAGAGAAAAAAAAATAAACATAAAGTCCTTTCTAATCGTTTTTAAACGGTTCATGGTATTGCGCCCAAAACCTTCTATTTTTTCATTTTTAGTCTGTGATTTAAAACATGAAAAACTGAGTCTGTAGAAAGAACCTGTGAAAGTGAAATTCATTGCTTTTAAATGTCCATTTTGAAGAGCCGAGATACAAAATCTTTCTTTTATTCTATGAATAAATATCTTGATGAAAATTCCTAGGCTAGGGTAGTGAGAACAAATAAACCATCTGTTTAATCGTTATGTTCAAATTCCATATTCACACTTGGCTGCTGTTGCTGATTATTTTACTTTGCATTAATGAGAGAATTGATGAATATAAGAAACCGTTACTAGTCTATTGTTTCCCTGTACTTTGCTATTTCTGTGATGCACGTTGGTCAGTTTAAAAAGTTCGTTTTATGATGAATTTGTATTCCTAGTTTGTTCTGAAATATAAGGAGGTTTTTTCTGTTTTAAATTTCTAAAAATAAAAGCCCCCCCCCCAAAAAAAAATGACTTTTAAACATTTCTAATGATTTTTACGATTTTCTTCTATCACATATCCCCACAAAAATATATCTGATTTGAATTGTACATGGGTTTAAAGAACACAATGTTGTAATTTTTAATAACTTAAAAATATTTAAAGATGTTGGAAAGCTGGAAAAAATCGGCATCATCCTCATCGCCTGAAAATATTCATTTATTATTACTATTTTTCATTATATATCCATGCAAGAAATGTTCTATATTTGCTACTGATATTTGAACTCATATTATTCGCAAAATGTATTTATTCTGCACAGTTACTAATTACATCCGTGAATTATTATAGACTTGATAGTTATTATAATAGTTATTCTAGACTTAAAAATCTCTACAGATAAACCATAGTTTGAATACCATTAACTTCATTCCTATACATTGTATTTTTCGAAAACACGTGCCATGGCGATGTATATTTTTTTAGTGTTTCCTCTTGCAAACAGATAGTAGAACACTGTATTTTTACAAACCAATATGCATTCCCTTTGTTTTCAACACCCCGCTTTAAAGCAGTGCGAAGCTCGAGTAATGCAACAATATTATATATCATGGCATTAACTGTATGTAAAGGATATTTGTAGGAAGCAAACACACCTTTAAATATTATATATGGAATGTGGAAAAATTGTTTTGAATGAATAAACATATTTAGTAAGTCACATGGGGAAAATGAAGAATATATTTGACTGTTTCGAACGAGCTACTGTTTGCAGACTTAATAAAGCATGGGTATGAACAGATTCAAATTTTTACTTCATAGCCGTTCAATAAACTATTTTAAACTATTTGAAAGCAAGCGAGTTGTTTTTCCAGCTCATTTAGCTCTTGTTTGCACTAGCAACATCATGTAAACATTCTAAGTAACGTTAGATAAATCCCTGCATTTTTAATCTTTGTAGAAAAACATTTCTCCCTTGCTAAAGATAAAGTAAGTGATTCATGTTTATGTTATTAAGATATAGTGTAACAAAACAAACTGCTTATTTAGTAGCTTGGTAAGTTCTTCCTTTCAATGGATTTCGGTGTGGTTTTCTAACAAATATAGTTCTGTGAACAATAGACCACATGTCTAAAAAAGAAACCCTAAGATCTGTTTTTTATTGCAGTCTTTAAATGTTTAGACAATGCTGTCAACGCGTATTCAGGAGCGGGTTACAGGTTGGTTGGTTTGGGATTTATTGGCGCAAGAGCCAAATTTGGCCATGCTGCGCCAAACTTACGGTGAAAGTACAGCATATGGTGGAGCGGGTTACAGGAGATGGGGAGGCATTCTCTCTGTCTCTCGGTATGTCAGCCACAAACTTCTAGAACATTATTTCTAACCTTTGTCTTTCGTTCCCGGTAAACCATTAGAGTTACATCAAAATTTTACTGGGCAAATGTTGTAGAAAATTTTACGCTCGAGATTGATTGTAGTCTTCAAATTTTTATAGCATGAAATGTGGCAACTGAGGCCACAGTAATCCCTAGAAAGGGAATTTTTTAACGTGAACCTTCCCTATCCGATGGGGAATTCAGTGAGCCAGGAAAAAACATGGGCGAGTGATGTCCGAAGTATGGAATCGGTAATAATCTGGATAATTGTTGTGGAAAATTTTACGCTCGAGATTGCTGGTAGTCTTCAAATTTTTATAGTATGAACTGTAGAAACTGAGGCCACAGTAATCCCTAGAAAGGGAATTTATTAGCGTGAATATTCCCTATCCGATGGGGAATTCAATTAGTCATGAAAAAACATGGGCGAGTGAGGTCCGAAGTATGTAATCGGTAAATTTGCCGAGTTTAATGTTATTATTCTAAGTGTTGTGTTTGTGTGAAATTCTTGTTCGTTAATGTGTTTGTGTGGTGTTCGTTATTGTGAAATAAATCATTGGAAAACGCAAAAAGGAATACTCATTTGAACTCTTGAACTTCTTTGGACCTTAGGCTTAATGCCACATGAACCTCTCGGCTAGAATCGTCGAAATAAAAGCTGAACATTACATCAAGGAACACTGAAACGTCCACCATCTTGAAACTGAATCAAAAGATGAAATTCCTTAGACGTGTGTCGTTTTTAATGACTTCAAGGGTCATTCACGCCAAATATAAAAAATCGATCAAAGCTTTTGGCCGTGACTGCGTAACAAACAAATTTACAGTCAAACAGGCGAAACATGCCAAACGGCCAAGATAAAAAATGGACATCGCTTCGTTTGATTAATTACAAATATAATAAACGGCTAAACGAAATCTCAATTTTCCTTTTTAAAGCGGGTATTGTAAGAAACTACCCTACGAAGTAAAGGAACGGTAAGTCCCCCTTTTTTAAACGCTGGAAAATAAAATTTATTATCATTTAATGTTTGGTTGCATACAATCAAATTTTTAAACACAATTCATTAGTCTTCCTAACTAGCATCCTGATTACTCCTCAACTCTCTGGAATATAATGAACTAAAGAACCTCAAGAGATGTGTAAAAGATTCCAAAATATTTAGATTAGATTAAAAGTTTCGAAGAACAAACAACAGATGTTGGCCTCTGAAAACAAATATTCTACAACATATATTACACCAAGCTGTGCTCTTAGACAACAAATATTGAATCTGGTTTAAGGCTATTCAAAAGCATTCGTATCTTGTATCCGTTTATTAATATTTCCAGCTCACATTTATCCCTTACAACATTTTTTGTTTATCCATACACAATGCATAATATTTGGAATGATTTAATTCAACAAATGCACATGTTAGAGCAAATATTATTCCTTATGATAATCGACCAAGGAAATGTCTTTCAAGGGGAAATGTTTACATAGTTGATTCTAAAGTCTGCAAATTCCTGATTGCCGATCATAATCAACATTTTTAACAATACGCGGAGAAGATTTAACTAGACGTTCGTTAGGATCCGAATATTGATTAGATGATAATTTTCTGCTCAGTACGTTAATGTCTCTCTGTGTACTGGACTAAGCACATCTAACTGAAAATCAATCCTAAAGAAGATATTACAAGTCTTCAAAATGTGATGATAAAAATATAGGTAAGGGCAGATATCACCTTCAAAATTTGACTGCTTTATTCTAGGAGAGGAAAAACTGAACCGTATTAATTTATTTTGTGTCTTTTGCAATTCTTCAGCAGCTACAAAAAATTCTTTCTTTTAAATTTTCAGTTTAAAATTCCATGATTTGCACAACATCGTTCAACACTTCAAGAAATGATATATGATTTTTCATATGAACTGAAATATTGAGAATATAAATTATTTGTAATTATAATAAATCTGAATTTAGTTTTTCAAAGATACTTCTTATTTTCCAAATGGGCATATTTATTTTTAAATCCAAAATAAATTTCAGTTTTGATTGGAGATAAGAAATATTGGGTTGCAAACAATAAAAACATTGCAGACAACCAATCAAATTTATTGCAGAACATTTAACAGAAAAAATAAATAATTATAAATAAATACTTATGTTACCCAGATAATAAATCAAGATAATTGCAGAACATTTAAGAGTAAAATAAATAATTAAATATTTTATTGGCATAGAAAATAAGAATAGGAAAAACAGACAAAGCGATTTTCTTAAACCTATGTCCAAAACAGGGAAACTAAAGAATTGTCTTTCGAAAACTATTAAACAAAATTTCCTTTACCGAAAGTATTATCCATGACATATCATATATTTAAAATAATACAAGCTCCAACCACATTTGAAGAACAGAAGTTAAAATGGTAGCATCATATATTGTCGATTGCATATAAAATCCCAGGGTGTGTTACTAAAGTTTATGGTACATACCTCTAACTTTTTAATGGCATCTACAATGGGTTGCCAATATAATGTGGACACTTCAAAATTTACATATTTTTTCCAATCTCGCCCAAAAATCTGCATGGATTTTCTTTTAATTTCGAACATGTAAAGATTAGGCTTGAACTCACATTTTGAAGTGAAGATTCGATCTCTAGAGTATTTAGGGGACTTACCAGTAAGTAATGAAGACAAAAAAATTTAGACTCATCCCGTTTCAAAGAAATCTGATAACGAGAAAAAACATTCATCAATGGTTATGTTTGTTGCGCATAATATTTTCGTAACCATAGCTCAAATATTTGGCAAGATATACAGGTTTCCTAAAAAATCCCAAATTTTTCCGCGTGTTTTTTGCTTACATTGTACAGAGTTTCAAACTAAATTGTAAGAAACTTACAGAATACGTGACAATATGTTAGAGAAGCAAATTTAGTAAAATTTAAAGTAAATACTTTGAATATTAAAGGAAATATGATCATTTTTATTAACTGATTTTTTACTGCGCATGTGCGAAATGCAGAGTAATTTTACTTTCATGACATAAGAGCCAGACATGTAGGGCAACTTATACGAAAATTTCAGTTGAATAACATTAGTATTCAGAAAGGTATCGGCACTGAAACTTTATGAATTTCTTTACTCTCTGAGAGTAGCTAAATGATGAGGGTTCTTGCGCAAACTCATATTTTATAAGCTTGAATCTTCGAATGGTAATAATGAATTTCATGATAGCTGAATATCCTGAATACTCATGTATACGTATGAATTAAATTGTCGCACAGATATTTTAATTATCTCAGTTTTGATTTTACTTAAGAATGACAGACTTATATATTAATAAAAAAAGAAGACAATATTAAACATTAAATTTGCGCGTTGTGTTTTAGCAATAATCTATTGTTGCATCCTGGCCATGTCTCATGGATGCTGAGTCAACATGAGATAATTCACGAATATATACCTTTAATTGAAAATTTTGAACATTTATTTTAAAAACACGATAAATTTAAAAAAGGTGAAAAAGAATTAAAACTCATAAGAAATCATTCCTCTTACACTAATCAACTTTGTGTAGAACCAATAATCACACATTACATTATGAATTTTGTGAAATATAATTAACATCTCATTAAATGAAATTCACTGTAAGTTATTGTAATATAAATGACAGTTCACTAAAAATTCATTCGTTAGAAAATATTGAAACACAATCACAGATATGTTTATGAAGCAAATTTTATTATGAGTTTAGAGTATTATGGAAGAAGTTAAAAGATCACAATAAATGCAATATCATTACTGCCTTTTACAAATTCACTTGAACTTTTTCTTGATTTAATTAGCATACAATTATTTCAATAAAATTCAATATTGCATTCCATGTCATAAAACAAAATAAATCAATTTCTAACTCGTGCAAATAAGAAACATTTCACTGCACCTTCATACAAATCATGCCAAGTAAACACAAAAGAAGACTCTTGATTATTTTAGCATGGATTACATTTCACACAAGTATATTAATTAAACCCACCTTCAGTTCCACAGCAATAACATTCCATTTTAAGAACATAGCCTCAGAAATTGTAAATAAAAATTCGCATAATGTGTGAACTGAACCACGGTTTGTCGCAGATTAATTTGTCGGTTTGATGCAAATATGATGTTTCGAGTTCACAGGCTTTTCCGGTTCCAATTTATTAATTTTTTTTCCAAATACAGCACTTTATTTCCTAAACCTAGACTGATGCTCTTGATCGGTTTCACAAACAGCTATTCTAAGCACAAGTGGGAGCTCATCACGTGTTAAATACTTTTAGCATCTTAAAATAGCTCTCACCACAAACTTCACTGTAGACTCTTATCTGGGATCAATTTTCACAGAAATAAATCTGTAGGGAATCACAAGAAGTATTTCGCAGGGAGTACGTCCATCCTCTCGGTGCTGGAAGTGGGAAGTCCGAAGTCCCCCGATCGAAATTACATTCACTCAAACTTTTTTTTCTACACCCTGTATTCCTTAATTTTTTTTATCATCGCTAACTGGACTCGTCTCTCACACTGCCCCCCCCCCCCCCCCCAAAAAAAAAACACTCTTCTCCAAGCCCCTAAACTTATCAACCATTGGTTAATCATTTGCTGCCAAAAACTTTACGTCACTGAAGAGCTTGGCGTTCAACTCCCTCCCAGGGCCCCCCTGTCGGGTATGCTATGCCCCCCATCGGGGAAAATTTTTGTACCCCGTTCACGCAACTGAGTATTCAACTAGCAGATATATAAAGATCTGACAAAAATTTTAGACGAATTTCATTACACTTTTCCCTCGTATAGCAAGTCATGGCTCCCTTGTTGGAGAGAGCGTGCCCCCTATCGGGCAGATCGTGCCCCACCGTCGGGCAGATCGTGCCCCACCGTCGGGCAAATCGTGCCCCATCGTCGGGCAGACGCTAGCGCCACTCTTGGGAACAGACCGTATCCGAGAGAAACAGCGAAGTGTCTCGCTCAAGCAAACAAAAATGGCGAAAATCTAAAGCTTACTTAGCATCAACTAGAACTGAGAGTATTATTATTTTTCTCTTTACATTCTTATCATATATCTTGAATTAATATATATATATATATATTTATATATATATGTATGTATGTTTTCAACACAACAAAATGCATAATTTAAATTAAAGTTCGACGAATAATATTCGAAAATTCGAGTTTAAAAATATCAATAATTAAAAATGTGTTGTGAAATGCAACACTTTTTGCAAAGCAGTTATCTTCAACAACAACAGAAAAGAAAGAAACAACCTAAGCCTTCTAGACTAACGGTAATACATCTGATAGGAAAATTAATTTTAATGTAACTTATTAAAAAATATCTATTTAATCCCTTTGCCATGTTCATATGAATAAAAAATTTGAAGTACTCTATGCAAAACCTCAAAAGGTATTTCCGTTCAAAGTTCTAGATTAATTAAAATTCAATCTGTGAAAGAAATATGTTGATTATTTTATTACAAATACAGGAGTGAATCAAAGCATTGGAAGTTTGAAAATATTTTTCATATCAATAGCAGTAAAAAGAAGCGTTTACATTTTTTGCATTTTCAATTTCATGTCTTTTCTTATTTTATGAAGAAATTACAACAAAAAGATTGCAGGCTACAAAAGGGCTCACAAAATCATATTTCATTGCAAAGGAAATGAATAGGTGATTGGATGAGACAATAGGAAAAAATAACGGTGACAAACTGATAAAAGTTTTGCACCACTTTATTATAACAAGCGTGAAGGAAAATTAATTAATATTTTTACTTTTATACTTTAAGAAATGTCTTTAAACAATTAAAAACTCGTAGAAATAATATCAGCCGTTTTTTTCAATATAACGGTCATTCTTTTATCGTATATAAATTTATTAAAATCATAAAAATAATTATGCAAAATAATATAAAAATATAAAAATTGAGAAATTATAGAATGAACTTAAGAATAAGCAACTCGAGAAACAAAAAAACGTCGCCTTTATCTGTATTAATATGAGGAAAAAACATAAACAACAAATACAAGTGACAGAACAAAGCAAAAAGAATTAACAAGTAAACATAATTAATACAAAAGAGACATTTTATAACAGATTAAAAAAGAGCAACAGCTTAATCAAATAAAGATTACTCTGAATTTTAAATGATTAAATGCAATGAATCTCCTAAAAACTTTCATTCCTTTTTTATTTCAGAATCCCTAGTGATAATTAATTATTGCTTCGATTTCCGTTTCTCATGTTTTTTATATTAAATTATTGATTATGTCGAATTTACAGAAGCATGAAAACGAACATTATTTAAATAATTTCGAAAAGAAAGTTTAAACTTAAGAAAAACAGAAGGATTTTACGAAATTAAAATCTTAATACTGAAATGTTGTTAGTCATAATGCTTATCTACAGAGTATAAATGAATATGTGTTTCAAACATAGTCATACTCTCACAAAAATACATGTCAAGAGTATTGAAGAAAGGGGAGATTTGAGGTAATGGGGTCAATTCATAATTATGTGATGTTGTCCAACAGAACTGGTCAATTCATTTTTGTAATATAATTCACTTTTTTTAACAAAAAATAATGCGACATCACTGTCAGGAAACTTAACATTAACTCCTTAACCCCGAGGCGACTTTTTTCTTCTAGCCCCTTTAAAATCGGGGGCTGCTGTCTTTGGGTTGATGTTTCATCCACAGAAGAACTTCGTGTTTGAAAGTCGTCATCATCTGCAAAGTGTTTGCCTTCAAGATGTTGTTTCAGTGGACGAAACAGATGAAAATCGCTTGGAGCGAAGTCTGGTTGGTCAGTTCTACAGCATCCACCTTACAGCCCAGACTTAGCCCCAAGCGATTTTCATCTGACGATGAAAATGAGATGATGGCAACGTTCAACAAGAAGTCCTACTGTGGATGAGACAGCAACCCAAAGAATTTTATGCAGCTGGGATTGGGGCGCTGATAAAACGATGGCATAACTGCATCGGCATTGGTGGAGCTTATAATGGGAAATAAAATTGTTTCCAAGTGATTATCATGGTAAATTATTTTTTTATTATCTTTTGTGACTTACTTAATGACCTACCCTCGTATATTAAATCAATTCCACGTACAAATATCTTGTTTCAGAGCCAATCACTTATAGATTGTGGCCGTTTTCAGTTTTACAGAATCTGTAAAATATTTGCATATTTTAATCATACATTAATTTACTAGCTACAATCTTTTTAAATAGGCTTATTTAAAAAGTGCAAACTGCGAAATTTAAAAAGTCAGCCGAAAAAAATAATTTTTGAAAAAATGGAGACTGCAATTTTATATATTCAAACACATTTCTGCTTTGGTTTATATATTTAAATCTTTGTTTAACACCCTATTGCTCTTTTTTATTACTTTTAAAATTATTACATTTTGCGTTCTGTATGCTTTATTCTATTATTTTTACATTCTATTATTTAATTTATTTTAATTCGAAATTATTGCAATTGTTTATTTTTTGCTTATCTGCGGCTCTACTAATTTGTTTACTGTTTAGTGTCAATGTGTTGAGTCTATCCTCATTCACTGACGGGCCGGTTTTGTTTAGCCCTCTGCTATTAACGCTCGCAACTTTTTTTCTTCATTGCAACGAGCAGGTTGCATTAATTCCTAATTCTAAGAAACTGTATATAACTGTTCATAGTACTGAATACGGATATTTAACCTTAAATATTAGTTCGTCATTCTTCAACTGAAACAATACAGAGGCTGCTTAAACGCACTTCTGGCACCGTATTCTAGATTGGATTGGTAGCTCGTGACTTTAACGAGTACGTACCCTTGGAAAATAAATCGTATTTATTTCATGCGCGGTTTGTCTAGAAACTTATTAGTCTTCTCTAATACAGAAACCCCTAAATAAGCACAGGAATGGCATCGAAGAAACCTTTCTCAATCAAAATGAAATTCTATAAATTCCTTATCAAAATATAAAGTTTAACTTTTCCCGTAAGTACGAGGGTCGTTTTTCACAACCTCCGATCGAGCCGCTAAACAAGCAGATAAGTGATAGGACGTGGGGTTGCGTGATGGGCGACTGCGCATGTCTCTAACATAACCTGTACTACCACGGACGCCAGATGGCAGTTTGAGCTGATCTGTCGGCACGTAAACATGGCTGGTAGAATTAATGCCGCAGCCAAGTGTGAGTTGCGCAGTGTTCGCTTTTTTCAAGCAGATGGTTTGTGGAAAACAATCAATGCAGCTCTTCCTTGACAGACTTTACGACGTCTGGGAAGAGCCATTCTGGCTTATGGAGTCCTCACAATGATGTTGTAACCCAACAATTTAAAAGGGACGTGTCTAATCACCCTGCGTATAGCCCCGACTTAGTGCCGAGTGATTTTCATCTCTTCCTTGAATTGAAAAACTGGATCGGAAGCCAAAGCCTCCAAAAAAATGGGTCTTAACTTTGGTTTGGATTTCCTCATATCGCATCACTGGCGGCAAAGTTCTTAGAAGAGGGGATTTGAAACCCGGGTATAAAAAATGCCTGAATCTTCACGGTGATTATGTCATAAAGTAACAATGTTTCAACATAACTTTTGGTAATGAATTCATTTTGTTCTCTACTCTTCTCTTTTTTTATGGTCTATCGGATGTTGGAAAAAAACCGACCCTTGTATATAAAGTAGTTTGATGCATCTGGTAAGATTGTATTTTGATTTTCAGCCAATAAAAAGTGCATTAACAATTAAACGAGTAATTCAGGTCTAGTTTTTCTTAAAATGTATTTTTTCTTGTTTGGGCTATTTTAAAACTTTCACATATAAAAATAACACATTCTTTTCATTATTTTTTGAAATTTTGTGGCACGGTCAAAAGAAAAACTTATATTGAAAAAAGGCGCGGATTCCTGTTCGTTACTTTATCGAAGATACGTAACCAGGATTTTTATTCTCGCAGATGACACTCCATCGACGATGTCACTTTTTACACGGCATCTGATTGACTTGCTCTCAGATCATGGCACTTCTAGCAGCTACTTTTGACGTGTAGACATGTCAAAGACGAGGCAAGAATTGTTTCTCATAAAGTGAGAGAATTCATTTTTGACCTTCATATGCATAAAAAATTCCTTTTTAGTGTTTTGAAAAGAAATTTTCAACTTTCTTCCTGAAACTATAAACATTTATTTTCTCTCCGCTTTCTTTCATCGAAGTGTTTTAAATGACTTTTAGCTTAATTTGAAGGAAAAATGTACCAAAAATAAAAGAATTCAGGAAAAGAAAATCTCCATCTGTATGTATTGCAAAAAACATTAAATTGTTTGTCTGGATTAAATATGAACAAATTGCGACTATCCAGGCCTATGACGAGATTAATTCTAAACTAATTCAAATATCCAGAGTTTGAACAGTACATAACTAAATTTAGGAGTTCAGACCGTTTTAAGAAATCATTATCTAAGCATCTTGATTTCGGAGAGTATGAAGGGATAAAATATTCCTGTTATATATATATATATATATATATATATATATATATATATATATA
>BGPR01021199.1:0-26811 GCA_013235015.1 Araneus ventricosus
GTGTATTTTATTCATTCTTATAGTTTATTACTTTTATTTCAGAAAAGGTTCATTATGGCTCTATATAAAGGTGCTGCAAGTGAGGCAGGCCGTGCCTTGCAATTGAAAAAGAAAAGAGAAAAAGCATTAGAAGAATTGGAACATAGGAAACGAAAAATTGAAGAGGAGATGAAGTTGTCAGACATTGAAAATAAGTTTGCAGCTCATTATGATGCAGTTGAGCAACAGCTTAAATCTAGTACCATAGGTCTAGTGACTTTGGATGAAATGAAGGTACAAAGAAATTATTCATTATAAAATATCTTTAGATCTAAACGTTACTGGCTGGTAAGATGTGTTAACATTTGTGCAAGATGAATAGAAATTCTATACTACTTTTAATAAAAAAAAAATGCATTTTATTTTCATTGTTTTCTGCTTTCCAAAAATATGATAAATTGCTTTGGAGAGTATTTTCTCAATAAAACATGGTATCTACATATTAACAATAAATTATCTTAAAAAATAAATTAACATCTTGATGCATATTATCCTTTGGAATCTAAATGTAATTTTAAAAAATAGCTGTAATATTACTCACTGTATCATTTTTATTTAGTTTTTAAGGCTTTTTCCATGTATCCCATTATCTGTTTTCATCAAGAATAAAGATGTATTTTCTAAATTATATATATATGTTGTTCATTTGGAAGAAGACTGATGCAATACCAGTGTTTTACAATAGAAACATTTGAAGTTTGCCTATTTAGGTTTATTACTGGTGCTTGGTTCGCTGTGCCACAGCTCTCAAGCGGTAAATACTAAAACTGAAATTTTGACAATATTTCTCAAAGAAATATATGCGATTTGAAGTCTTCCACGCAAAAAACAAACAACAAAAAAATAAATAAATAAAATGTTATAATGTGGCCCTTGCCTTCTAAGTGAAGAATATATATATATATTGTAATATTTGTAACTATTATAAAACATAATCTTCAAAAAATCATTTGGGACGAGCATATTTGAAAAGTGTAATGGAAATAGAATGGCAATGCTGGGAGTCAAGAATAAATATGTTGTATGAAAAGAAGGCATCATCGCACTTCATCTAATGTTCAAAATGCCTACAATATATCCTGCTGGGTTACATCATACTATTTATTGATAAAAATAACAACAAAATTAAAATATTAGAGAGAATCCATTAAAAGCTTCTGCTTTTTGTTGTCATTATCAACCATCTCTCCCTTAAAAATTTCAGTACTGCATATGTGACTGTTTGAAATTTTTGAGAAAAAATTTTTATGCAGTTTGTTGAGATAAGCGCAATGCAGAAATTTTCAGAAATATTTTTAAGTTTCGGTAGCTTGTAGTTTTCTTATTTTATTTTTATTTAAATATCAATATGTGATTTGAAAATGGAGAGGTTTTTTTTTTTTTAATGGAGTTATTATGCAGGATATTATTAAAAGAAAAGTGGGGTAAAACCGGGTTCCTAAGACTCGAAGGCCTGTTGGAGCTAAACTGTTCAACATGGAGCTTGTCAAATTTAATTAAAATATTCATTGTTTATCAGAGTACAATATATCTTTCAAGAAAAGTTATAGTTTTGAAACTTTTTTTACTAATGATATTTTTATAAAAAAAATTTGTACCACCCGGACACATGTTAACGTTCTGGGAAAATTAGGAAAACTCGATTTTCAGTGGAAAATTGGTGATTATTTTTATTTTATATGACAGTTTAAGAATATTAGTTACAAAATTCATATGCAAAGCAGATGTTTTCTTCCTCCATGCCACTGCAGCTTTCGTGGGCACAGCTAAGACAATTTCTACATTGAATTATAACCCTTCTTTATTTAAATTAGAAAATGCATCATTAAAATATAAACAGTCAACACCTCGTGTGTTTTTATCATCTTCATCGGAGGAATCATCAATACAGACTGTCCCAGTCTTGCGCCACTTGGAGTACCCGGTTTTACCCTAAGTACAGAGGTTATAAAAAACGAAATAGAACCGTGCCATTTTTGGAGCAAATCTTTATTATTTGATAGGGTGTAAATCCTTAGTAAATGCATAATAAGCTGGACTAAATATAGTTTTTATAACTGTAATGATTATTAAGTAAGGCTAGTTTAAAATCATACAAACATTAGAGAGTTGACGTCTTAAAACAAATAAACCTTCACAGACGCAGTGAATTCAACAGCTAAAACATGCCACTGTGACTGTTCCTTTTTCTTGACTAGTAGAGTGTAATTCAGTATCTGTCTGCTAATATCTATATCTGTCTTGAAAAAATAATAGCACCAGAATTTAGGGTACCCAGTTTTACCCCACTCTCTCCTGAAAAAATAATAGCACCAAAATTTATGGTACCTAGTTTTACCCCACTCTCTCCATAGCTGAAATTTGTTTTTGATAGATTAAAGTCAACTCGGCTCGGAAGCTTCTTCACTTTCTTATTTTTTCATATATTGAGCATCTTTGGACTTTATCTTTACTGAAATAAAAGTTTATTTATATTGTTTACTAAATCATGTAGAACATTTTCCTGTATAGTCTTAGGTATAATGGTGTCATTATGGGAATAAAATATGATCAGGTTCTCAATAAACACAGCTTTTGGGTGTGTTTTCTTGCATTCTAATTTTTTAATTTTATATTTCTTTATTTTTTATCTCAATGCAATTCTGAAACATAAAAAGTATAAATAGCAGTGGTAAATTCATAGGCTCGGAAAATTTTCCTAGTCATTCCACTTGTAGCGTTGATTCGGTCAAAAACATTTTTTGGCTAGTTATTTCTTTGAATTTTTTATTAAATTATCGAGAGTATTCTATTGTCTTTATGATTCTTATTGTCAGGTGAGGAAAATCTGTAAAGTTAAAGTGTTTTGGTGTACATAAACCATGAGGTTTGACATTCAACATGACAATACACAATTTTTATGACCTTGGCCCCCATACCCAAATCCTGGATTCACCACTGATAAATATAATCACTTTTATTAAGACACTTTGACTTAATATACTTTTTTTATCTGCTGTGTATTATAATCAGTAGCAACTCCAGATGCAGAAGTTATGTTACATGTCATTATCCCTAGTTAAATAATTATGAATATTATCCTAATTTATTTAAAATTAATTTATATATTTGAACAGAATTTAATTTTAAGGACCAGAATCAGTAGACTTTAATGATAGTCCATATTTAAAGCGCAAGTTGGCTATTTCTATGGAGCTCTTTTTATATATACTGCTCGGTCATGCTATTGATGAGATCTTTCTATATAGCATTGAGACATGCATATAATACGTGTTTCAATGCATAAAAAGGTGTATTATTTTATCCATGGTTATACAATCTCTTGTAGCATGCTGTGAGCTTGCAATGTCATAAATGTTTCAGTTTATTTTGACATTGTCACTTTGGGAATATGTTATATTCATTCCCATAAATTATTTGTTTTTGATATTTTCTTTCAAATACTTTTTAGGCAAAACAAGAAGATGTGGTAAAAGAAAGAGAGAGGCAGTTGGCACAGAAGCAGCATGAAAAGGAGTTGCAAAGGCAGAAAGAGATGAGAGAGAAACAAGAAGCAAAAGAAAGGCAAAAAAGACAGGTTTGAGATCTTTCAGCATAGCAATTTGTTAATAAAATTTATAGAAAATTGATATTAACCATTTTTTAAAAATTTGAATAATTAATCATTTGCTTGGAGATTCGTGATTTTTAATATTTTACATAAAATACTCAGACTAAGAAAAATCATGATTGCTAAATTTTACTCTGCTGCAGTTTTGGTATTTTGTTTGATGCAGGTGCATTTAATAAAGATGCTTAAAAAAAGAAAAGAAAAAAGACAGCATCTGGGTCCATTGTAACTTGTATATTGTAATGGGAAGAATCATTGGAACAAAAAATTTTGTGTACCTGATTTGAAAAAGGAAAATGGAACTAAATAATTTTGACTAATTTTTATAATGTTACTGGTTTTTTTAATGTTGAAAAACTCCAGCTACAAGCTTTTTAAATAAAATGGCTGTAATATTTAAAGCTATTTATTTTTTTTAACCTTTTCTGTCTTCCATTATGCCATTATTGGTACATTTATATAGCATTTTCTGATACTAATATCTTGTAAGTCTATGTCTTATTTATAGTAAAACAAAATAATGAAAATGTTGAATTAGTTTATTTGAAGAACTGTTCAGAATGAGCTTGTGGGCAAAATTCATTTAAAATATAATTTCTGATTAATTTTTTTAGAAATTCCTAAATTAGATTTTCATTTATGATTTATATTACTGTGCAAAAATTTCCAAAATAAGAAGTGAAAACTTGCTCATTTTCTCACAATGTAATATTATCCCTTCTTATAAAGTGTAGAAATTTTTGCATTCTTTTTCAGATTGCTTCATTATCATTTCGGTTAGATGATGATGAAGAGGAGGAGGATGAGGAGGAAGAGACGCAGCAGCAGCAGGAAGATGAAAATAGCAGCGATGCCTCTGAAGGGAAAGACAGCTCACAAGAGTCAGACGAGCCTGTTCTCAAGAAGAAGAAAATATTTAAGAATCCAGATGTAGATACCAGTTTCTTGCCAGATCGTGAAAGAGAAGAGGAAGAAAGAAAATTACGAGAAGAGTTACGACAGGTCTGTGAATAATATTCTTACTGTTTTTGTGGAGATCTCGTAATCTTTATATGCTTTATGATAGCTTTCTGATAGTATCCAGGAAACTGTGTTAAAAAATCCATCCATGTAAATGAAAGTTTGCATTGTTAACCTGTTGGCACAACTATTTAAACTTTTACTTGTTTTATTTCTTGAAAGCTCCATTTTGCAGTAGTTAAAAAGAGATAGCATTATGCAGAATGTCTTTATTGTTTTTGATATGATAGCTTTTGAGTATTGCTGCTGTTTCAAAGAATTACATCCTATTCATCAGATCAAAAGTTCATGTACAAAAAGTATTTCTTAGTTTGTTTTTTGACATAGACTTGCACCCTTCCATAGTGGTCTATTGGTGTGTTGGGAAAGGAAAAAATTATGACGCTTATAGCTCCCCAACCAAATAACGTAGAGAGTTGATTTTAGTTTCATTTAACAAAGAAAGGTGGATGCTGAAGATTGCAAAAAGAATTTTAGAATTTTGAATTATGGTTTAATTACAGTCCAGCTCAAAGTTGGTGAAAATCACGAAAAATTTTGATGACGTCGCAGTGACCGATGCGTGCGCACGCAGACTATCCAAGTACATTTGGCAATTAATTTATTGGTCTTGCGTTCATGCGAAATATTACTCAAGAATAGTTAAATTTTGTACTAAATTTCAACACTTATAGCTCCACAACCAAATAACATAGAGAGTTGGTTTTAGTTTCTTTAAACAGAGAAAGGTAGGCATTGAAGATTGCAAAAATAATTTTAGAATTTGCAATTACGGTTTAGTCACAGTCGAGTTGCAAAGTTGGTGAAAATCACGGAGAATTTTACATAAATAGTCATATAGTCACTCTAGACTAATAGTCACCATAGAGTTAATAGTCACAAAGAGCTACTTTAGTCACAGTGGAGTAAGGTAAGTAAGTCTACGCTCCTCAATCCCAGCTGCCGTTTCGCAGAAACAGCCTCCTGTCGATTTTTTTAAAAAAAATCCAGAATGTAACTCTAAGCTAAATGAAATGGTTTAAATTAAGATGATTTTCCTAACTATTTTTGTTGACTGATTGTTCTCTAAAATTCTTCAATTTGCAGGAATCTTTATGAACCTGCAAAATTAAAAGCAATTATAAATTTACTTGCGATACTAAAATTTTGCTATGTAAAGTTTAAGAATTGTTTATTTTTCAGTAAGGATGAAGAAACAGAAATATTTAGACAGGAACAGATTATTTCAAATTTCGAGAATATTCACAGAATGAAGATGATCATTTTTTTTTTTTTTTTTTACTGACTCTGCAAAATGCATATTTGTTTATTTTCAGTTCTCCAGGAATCACATAATTGTTTATTTAAGTAATAAGTTCTAACTTTTGCTTAGTAAGTATTTACTTTTTGTATTAAAATGTCTATCAAAATTCTTCATCTGATTCTAATTTTTTATGCAGTAAAACTTCTGTAATTGGCCATCCCTGTATAGCACAGGGTGCGTAGCGTCATGCAAAGTGCTTAAATTTGAAAACCATTTTTAAACACTTAAAAGTGCTTGGTTTTGAAAGAAAGGTCTTTAAAAAGTGCTTAATTTTCTCTATAAGTTTTTGTTTACCCAGAAGTTGTATACGATAAATCAAAAGCATAGTCATAAAGCTTTGTTTACTAGATGTATCACGAAAAGAATACCGGATGTATCTAGAAAAAAAAACAGCCGAAAGGGAACAATTCGGGGAAGGAATACAGGGTGAGCTAGATCTAAGGGTTAACACATGTTAAGATAACACTATAGTCCAGTCAAGAAGGCCCAAAATGGGAGTGAAAAAACATTAAATCGCATAGTTTTGAAAATTGGTACACATGCTCATGACGGGCTCCTGATGAACATACTAAAAGTCCCCGATCCTGGGGGGGGGGGGGAGCTCGCGCCACCATCTTTGATTTCATCCCCCTTTTTTAGTTTTTTTTAATATCTTGAAAACTATTCAGTTTTCAAATTACAATTGATATAACAAATTAAAGAGCGTGAAATTTCCTACAAATTCATGCATTTATTATTATTCTTAATAGCTACTGAGACAATAGGTCTCAAAGTTTGCTACCATCTTGGATTTCATTCCCCTGTTTTAGTCTTTTTTGAATATTTCAAAAACTATCCAAATTTCAATTAGAAGTAATACAGCAAATTAATGACCTTGAAAGAACCTACACATACATGCTTTTATTTTTCTTCTAGCTTTAATAGTTTCCGAGATAATGGGTCTCAAATTCTACCATCATCTTTAATTTCCTCCCCTACTTTTTAGTTTTTCTTAAATATCTCAAAAACTATTCAATTTTCAAGTACATGTAATACAAAAAATTAATGATCATAAAATTTCCTATAAATACATGCTTTTATTTTTCTTTTAGTTTTAATAGTTTGTGAGATATTTAAGAAAAACTAAAGAGGGGAGAATAAAAACCAAGATGGTAGCAAACTTTGAAGCCCATTTTCTTGGAAACTACTAAATCTAGAACATAAATAAAAACACTTTTGTAGAGAATTTTACGTTCTTTAATTTGTTGTATCAAGTGCGATTTGAAAATTAAATAGTTTTCGAGATACTCAAGAAAAACTTTAAAAGGGGAGATAAAATCCAAGGTGGCAGCCAACCTTGAGACCCATTACCTCGGAAACTATATTAAAGATGGTAGGAACATAAAGGCATATATTTTTAAGGAATTTTACGCTCTTTAATTTGATTACATTAAATTTTCAAATTGAATAGTAAATGAGAGAATTCGAGATATTCAAGAAAAACTTAAAAAAGAGGGATGAAATCCAAGATGCTGGCGCGAGCTCGCCCCTCAGGACTGGGGACTTATAGTATATTCTAAAAAAGCCTCTCACAAACATGTGCACCAATTTCCAAAACTATACAATTTAATGTTTTTTTCAAACTTTTAGTTGACTGGACTATTAATGAACTTTTTTTCCGCTCCCTCTTTCTTGAACAATGGATATTCCGAATGGAATGGTTATCCCGAAGGGGCAAATTAACTGTTCATTTGTTAATTTTAAGAAATGTTGAAAAAGTTCTTTATTGTTAATCTTATAAAAGTTGGCTTGATTTTTTGATAATGACAATTTGTATTATCATTCTTATTTTTTTGTCAAACCAAAAAGACATCCTGTATTTTAAAATAGGTGTTGTGCAAATACAGAAATAAATATTAAAGTTAAAATAGTACATATTTAAAATTTAAAAAAACATATTTTTAAAATTTTTCAATAAAAACTATGCATTTGTTGAGACAGAAAACATATGCTTAGAAAATACGTGGATCTACGTATTCATGCATGTACAAAGGTGTTAAATTTTTTTGGTTAAGGTGCTTAAAAAGTGCTTAATTTTTGCAGCAATTTCTCACTACCACCCTGTAGCAGTCACCCCTCTCATCAGCCACATTTGTTTGGAACAGAATTTTCGACTCATAGACATAATGTTTATATTACCTCTAGGAACAGTCATTGAAACCCCTCTGAGTGGCTGGGTTGATTGCCCATTCAATTTCAATGCAATATATTCCTTTCATCTCTCTGACCTTGGACCTTTTGTTAAGAGGAAAGGCAGGAAAGAACAAATAATTCATGCACTCAAAAACGATGCCAGAAATCAAGAGCTTCCTAATTGTTGGACTACACATACATGAACTCAAGATATGGCATTTCAATTGCATTCCTTGACATAAATGTTGTATGTGTGGTGGTTTTGTTAAGCAGCATTCTTATGTGTCACTTGTACCAGCCAATTTTCATGAGCTCGAAATTCCAATTGCTTCTGTCATAAATTAATCAACACCTGCCATGTTCCAGCAAGTATTTGAGGAATCAAAATATTGAGTGAATATTTGCCTTGAACCTAGAAGGGGAGGGCAATACTGAATACTTATAAGCGTCCATGCCAAAATTAATGTAGTCTAAACATTTCGCTACTGGACCCACTTGTGTTTGTTGATTTAAGAAAGAAAAAGATCTAGAGTTTTAAAATCAGGTGAAGAGGTGAGGGCTTTTCATATATGGTATGTATCGTAAATATTTTCATTTAATGGGTGATTTGATTAAAGTGAATTATGGGAAGCTGTCTAGATGAGAACAAAGTTGCATCTGAATGATACCACAGTACCCAATCATTAGCTGCTTAATAATAATAAAAAAAAAAGTTGATGAAATACTAAGATTCTTTTTTATGTGTATTTATAGTCTTATCAAATTGATTTTTTTCTCAAGTATTTTAATACCTCTTTTTGCATTTACTTTTAATATCATTTTGATCTCTTGACCAAAACTTTTTTTGCCTCACAGGAATGGGTACAGAAACAAGAAAAACTAAAGAATGAAGAAATTGAAATTACTTTCAGTTACTGGGATGGCTCTGGGCATCGAAGAAGTGTGAAAATGAAAAAAGGACACAGCATATACCAGTTCCTATTGGTACATTTTATTTTATATATTATAATCGTATTTTATAAAAATGCTCTTTTTGTATATGCAGTTTCAACAGTTTTTTAAATTGAGAATTGGAATGAAACTGTACCTCCAGTTATTAACAGTTTTAAACCTAAATAAGTAAAATGAATAGAATGACTATATATATTTACAATTAAATCTATTTTGGAATTTTTTAAAATATATTCTTATGTGGGTTTATATATATATATTGGAAGAATTCTTTAAAAATAATATTGCATGAGTTTTACTTGAAAACATTCAAAGCTGATTATATTACAATTGTGTAACTCTTTCAAGAGGTTTATTTTTATTGAGATATACTCTGAAAATGTATGCTTAACATTATAAACATATGCCTAGAATAATTATATTACTGTATGTTCCAGAATCTGTATTCAAGTTAGCATCAAAGTAGTTATAGCCTTAAAAATTATTGGTTTGAAAGTTTCGTGCAGCTGATTCATTACTCGTGCATTGGTTTTTCCCTGTACTTCATTTTATTATGTAATTATGAGCGGTTATTATTGTTGCATTTTATAGAATGATCACTCATTTCAGTTCAAAGATTTCATGGCAAGAGTTCAGGAGTATTCTTCCTCCCGACAAAATCATAAGGATGTAATACAACCAGTTTCAGAATTTTCCATCTGACAAAATGCCATATAAATAGACACTGAATCTCGAAACATTCTCTGAATATATTTCGGTGTTTTTTTTTTAACAGTAAAAATTTTTATTATATATGAGTAATGATTTAACTTTTTAATCTTATTTAAATTAAATATTTTTAAATTCTATTTAGGTTTTAAATATATACAAATTATTTCTACTTCAATCTTAGCACTTCTACTTTAACTTACAAAGTCACAAGATCTTCAGGCTTTTCCCGTTTTCTCAGCAGTATAAAAAGGCATGACTGTGGCCATCTTTCTCTTTTTATGATGTAAGATACTTCCTGGTAATATGCACCGTCTTTGTGCACACTTTCTGAACAATGGTCCTGGTTTTGATCTACCTAAAATATCATCTGAAGATTTTAAATTCATCTCCCATTCATTAAAAATAATATTTGAAGAGCTCAATTAAATTTTTTTTTGGATTTAAACGACTGCCTCCGGGTCATTCCATGTCAAGTAATCCAGAAAAAAAATAATTGGTTGACTGACCATTTTATAATCAAATGATTTTTTGTATGTTGATTCTTACATGATTAATGAGTCCAAAAAGACTAATTTTAATTTTTTATCTTTCTCTAAATTCCGATGGCAGCAATTTTTGTTTTACAAAACATGCTGATTTTTGTGTTTGTAGGGGTTTGCGTTAACTTATTTTACTTGGAACTAGTGAACCCGAGGTTGATGAAACAAAAATCAGTTTATTCAGGAAGATACAGCCTTTATTATCTCATGTACACATTTAAGGAAAATTGTATCCCAAATAGCAAAAATCAGCTTAAAAGTTTGACTTTAAAAATACCAAATTTTTAATTTTTTTAAGGCATATAATTCCTAAAAGGAATCTATTCTCCATATTACTTTTGTGGGGATGTGTAGCTACCTTAATATACTGTATTTACAAAACATTTCATCCATGAGATTTGCTTCTTTTATGAGTTACAGGCTTTCAAAATCCAAATTTTGACACCTTATATCTTTGTTGGGGCAAAGTTTAAAAATCTGAAATTTTTACAGGTAAACCCTCTACAGTGTATTATATTGCTGTAAAAATTTCATGTTTGATATTTATCTTCAAGTCAAGTTAGAGAACTTTAAAAATCCCATAATAATTTTTTTTTGCCGAAAATGACGGAGCATTAATTTGACTAAATATTATTTTTATCATCAATAAATTATAATATGACCTCAAGTAATATTTGTAATTAAAATTACGATTCAAATCAATGCAAACAAATGAATTCTTATGGCATTTATATTTTCAATTAATGCTCTATTTGGTGCATTAATTTTACTTCGTATTTATTCTATTAAGTTATAACATTATATTATGTCATGTTTCTATTTATAAGAAAATCTCTTAAAATGCAGTAGGCCTAATATACTTATTCAACAAAATGTGTAGATGTTCAGACCTGTTCGCAAACTTATGTGATAGACTTCAACAAACCAAAGCAAGTCTCCAGCAACCGTACACTAACCAAATATTAACACCAGCAGAAATGTTTGAATTTTGTCAAGAACATTTAAAAGGAATCGCTTTCACTTGCGTACAAGATGAAGAAAGCATTCAACATCATAATAAACTTCTTGACCAATTTGAAAACTCTGTGACAATTACTGGTACAAGGAGTTTTCATTGTTTTGTTCCTGTGTCAGAGAGTAACCTGAAGTGCTTCATTACTTCACAAGCTACAGAATATGAAATTCATTCCACTACAAAAGCTGTACAAATAACACTTCACACAAGAGATTCTATTGCTTGTGTATATGATGGCCAATGGTGGCTGGCAGAGGTGAATGACATTAGTGATATAAATAAAGATGAGCTTGTAACATTTTATCATCCCTGCCGGACCAAGGACAGCTTTTAAGAAAAAGGAGAAAGACCAGACTTGGGTGCCCATGAACAATGCTTTAAGGAAACTAAGTGCCTTAGAAGTACAACAACTACTGGAGGGACACATAACATTTCCCCAAAACTAAGTGAAGAAATATCAAGACTTCTTACTGAATACATGGTTCGTACACATTTAAAAAACCTTGAAAAGTGCTTGAAAAACAAAAATGTGTTTAAAGTCCTTGAATTTTATGATTTCTACAAAAAATTAAGGAGAGTCGAAAAAATTTCTATCGGAATTTATTTTCCCTGCCATCCATTTTACATTCGTTAAAACCATCTTCTCCCCCGTTCAATAATGGGATAGTCTTTCATCAGCCGTTCATGTGACCTTTCTCTCCTTTCTTAGCGTAGCGTGCTTATCTCTGCTTAGGTACTTCTTGTAGCGTGATGGGTGAAAGTATTCCCAGAATTTTATTCTGTTTTCGCTGTTTCGCCTTCCACGTGTTTTTGTTTTCATTTATGATTTAAAATTATGTGTAGATAATAGGTAAATGCATGGCTGGAAATGCCTGCATACAAAATGTGGTTGCAAAGAGACGTATCGGATGTCCATTTTGCACGATGTGTTATAAAAATTTCAGTGTTGCGTCAATGGGCGAAAGCCATGTGAAGAGCTGAAAGCACATCGATTTACAATCAACAAAAACCTCAATGGACGTGGTCGGAAGTTATTTTAATGATAAAAATACCCCAGAAAGCATTCATCAACCACAGCACTTACCGGCGTTATCTGCCGCATCTTCAAATTCAAATATTGGCAATATTGAATCTCATGTAGTTAAAAGCGATGTCTTAGATGCTGAAATTTTGCGGACTTTAAATACTGTAAAAATCACGGCTCTGATAAAGTGAATGAGGACATTGAAAAAATGTTTCATTGCATGTTCCCCGATAGTGCCATCGCATCAAAATTTTCGTGCAGAGAAAAAAAAACTGCATATTATGCAGCATTTGGCATCACACATTATTTGGAAAATCTCTTGCAAGAAAATTTAAACAAAGAGAATTTTTTGTTACTATTTGATGAAAGTCTCGATATGATGAGACAAGAAAAACAAATGGACATTCATGTCCGGTATTGGCATCAGAACAGAGTTAGTACCATATATTTTAATTCTGTATTTTTGGGATATTTGAAGAGTTCATATCTGTCATAGCAAAATTGAAATTTTCCAAAACCATACAAATATCGCTGGATGGGCCCAATGTGAATTGGAAGTTTTATAGCATGCTACAAGATTATTATTTTAAGGAATTTGGAAAAAACTTGCTTAATATTGGTAGCTGTGGTCTCCATATCATGCACAATGCCTTTAAGGCTGGGTGTATTACAAGCACGTGGGGAATTGTGGATTTTTAAACTGCATTGTATTACTTGTTTAAAAATTCACCTGCTCGCAGAGATGATTTTCTGAAAGAATCGGAAGGAGCATTACCAAAAAAAATTATGCAGCATAGGTGGCTTGAAAATGTGCCAGCTAGTGAATCTGCTATAAATCTTCTCCCCAGCATTAAAAAGTACATCGTTTCTGTTGATAAGGGAGAGCATAACCAACTGAATTGCAAGCCATATGCCTGTGTTAAAACTCGCATGAGTGACAATCTGCTTTCTGTGAAATTGAAAGTTTTTCACTCCATAGCAAAAGTTTTGTTGCCTTTTTTAACAAAATATCAGACTGAACAAACCAATGGTGTTCTTTCTGCCAGAAGATTTGAAAAAAATTGTAAACCTTCTACTGCAGCATTTTGTATTATCCAAGAATTTAAACACTGCAACTACTTTGCAAAAGCTTTTATGTTTGGATATTAATAATCCCAAAATTCACAAACCAATTGAAAATATTGATCTGGGTTTTTCTGTAGAAAAAGAAGTCCAGTCCTTGCATGTTTCAAAAAAAATTTCTGACTGTCAAATTTTTGATTTAAGAATGGATTGCAAAAAGTTCCTGATAAAGTTAACAATGAAGCTGTTTGAAAAATCTCCACTGCAGTACAGTATAGTAAGGAATTTATCCTGTTTGGATCCTAGGAATATAACCGATAAAAAGAAATGTTTAAATAAAATTAACCATATCTTAAATTTAATGATTGAAGCAAAACATGTTGATGAAAATGTATGTGAGGAGATTTTAATGGAATTCGAGGACTATTTAGATAATGCGGCTAAGATTTTTTCCGTAGATTTTTCCAAATTTTTCTCCAGAAAACTCGAGAGTTGATGAATTTTTCTACGAGACAATGAACACCAGTAAATATAGAAAGTGGTTGAAATGTTGTTACTACTCAGCCATGGGCAAGCAACTGTTGAAAAGGGATTTAGTATCAACAAGAAAGTAGAAGTTGAGAATATGAAGGAGCTTTCATATGTTTCCCAGAGAGTTACCTGTTGAATTGATGTAATCACATATAACAGTATACATAATATTAAAATAACAAACATGATTTGCACCTATGTGTCTAATGCTAGGCAAAAAGCTATGAAATACTTAGAGGATCAGAAACTGCTGTCATCTCAGAACAAGAAAAGAAAAAGCCTAACTTCGGATGAAATACTAGAACTGAAAAACAAAAAAAGATGCTTGGAAAAAGATATCAAGGCTTTGATAAGGTCTGCAGATGAATTTGCAGAAAAAGCTGAGGAAAATAATGATGTGACTTCAATTTGCACATCTAATAGTTTAAGGAGATCTGCTAAAGCAAGAGAAGAGAAATTACTTGAAATCACTAATGCAGTAGAAGATTTAGAAAAGAAAATTGGCTAAATGACTTTACTTTTTTTACTAAACTTCTTCATATTTTGACTTTTAACCATTCATGCTGTCAGTAATTTGTGTTAAGCGTGTTTGCGTTAACAAGGTTCAACTGTATTGAGAAATATGTAACTTAATGTCAGAATGCTTGTTCTTTTTAAAGTTAAAATGATATTTAAAAATTCTCTTACAATAAAGTGTCTGTTGAATTCAAATTATGCTTTACAGTTCTTTAAATGGAGTAATAAGAATTATTTTAAATAGACAGGAAATGTGACATTTTCTTATGTATTGAATGAAGCTTATTCTATAACCATCATTGTAACTTGCTGTGTGCTGCATTATGTGTATGTTTTGACATTCCTTGAAATTGTTTTGTTCTTAAGTGTACGAACCATGGAATACAAATCAAGGTAGAACGATAAACCTGACTCAAGTGTATAGTATTTCAATACTTTTGTGATGTGTTATTTGTAAATAATATATCAATACTTTTATTTGAAGTTTTAAAGTGTTATAACAATGGTAACCATAGTAAAAACTGTGTTATAAAATAGTGAAGCCTCGATTATACTGTGAAACCTAAAGTGACCATGAAACATATTCAAATTTTTCAACTTCATTATATGTTTAAAGTGTGCACAAGCTAATTCATGTAATAAAGGTAAGTTTATAGGTAATATTAGTTGTATCATATTGTAATTTATTAATGATAAAAATACTACTTAGTCAAATTTATGCTCCGTCATTTTCGGTAAAAAATACTTTTTTTATGGGATTTTTAAAGTCCTCTAACTTGGCTTGTAGATAAATATCAAACATGAGATTTTTACATCAATATAATACACTGTAGAGGGTTTATCCATAAAATTTTCAGATTTTTAAACTTTGCCCCAACAAAGATATAAGGTGTCAAAATTTGGATTATTTTGAAATTTTTGGATTTTGAATGCCCGTAACTCTTAAAAGAAGCAAATCTCACGTTTGAAATTTTTTTGTAAATACAGTACATTAAGGTAGCTACACATCCCCACAAAAGTAATATGGAGAATAGATTACTTTTGGGAATTGTATGCCTTAAAAAATTGAAAATTTGTCATTTTTACAGTCAAACTTTTAAGCTGATTTTTGCTATTTGGGATACAATTTTCCTTAAATGTGTACTCGATATAATGAAGGCTTCTTCTTCCTGAATAAACTGGGTTTTGTTTCATCAACCTCGGGTTCACCAGTTCCGAGTAATATAAGTGAACACAAACCCCTTCAAATGCAAAAATCAGCATGTTTTGTGAAACAAAAATTGCTGCCATCGGAATTCAGAAAAAGATAAAAATTAAAATTAGTCTTTTTGGATTCTCGTATTATATAGGAATCAATATACAAAAAATCATTTGATTATAAAATGGTCTAGCAACCACCTCTGGGTCACTTGACATGGAATGACCCCTCCTTCTTCTGTCTGTCTCTGAACTTCACTTATAGAAATAATGTTTCATGTATATGTATTATGATTAAACAAATTCGGTATGCTTTCCAGTTATTCACCCAAAGCAAGTGCCTCTTTCGTCTCGCCCTAGTCCTGGCCCTGATATCTGCAGATATTTAATTTTGAATTTTCATGACGTACCCTGAAAATGTGAGATTGAAGATTCCTGACTTATACTGTAAAAAAAATGAAATGAAAATGAATCATTTGCTGCATTAGTGAAATGAAAAGAATATTGTAATTTTTGTGTTAGAAAGTTTCTTGGCATTCGTTACTAAATATGATTAACACATTTTTTAAAAGGAGGTGAATTTTTTCTGGAAAAAAAAAGTTTTATTCTTTACATTTTAAGAGACATTCCAGGGTGCGTAGAGTCCTTAAAACCTTCTTATTTTTAATTGTCCTTATATAAAGGCCTTAAAAGTTCTTTTTTTTTATGAAGGTTCTTATTTGTCTTTCTAAGAATTAAAAGAAAAAAGGTTTTTCCACTGGATATGTCTGCCCGATTATATGATTGTATTTCTTTGTGGTGTCTGATCTTTCATGCCTCAGCCGGCGAGATAGATCCAGGGGTGTCAACACGTGTTAAGGTAATGCTTATAGTCTAGCTAACGAAGGCCCAAAATGAGGATGAAAAAAACATTAAATGATACAGTTTTGAAAATTGGTACACATGTTTGTGAGGGGCTCCTGATGCACATACTAAAAGTAACTGGTCCTGGGGGGGGAGCTGATACCGCTATCTTCGATTTCATCCCTCTTTTTAGTTTTTCTTGAATATCACAAAA
Source organism: Araneus ventricosus (assembly GCA_013235015.1). NCBI lineage: Eukaryota > Metazoa > Arthropoda > Arachnida > Araneae > Araneidae > Araneus > Araneus ventricosus. Next base: position 16,748 of record BGPR01021199.1, read on the forward strand.
ACTATTCAGTTTTCAAATTACAATTGATTTTGATTTGAAAAGGGGGTTTGGGGGGATTTTCAGCTACAAAGGCTATTATCCCCTATTCATTCCAAAGTTTTTTTTTTTTTCAATCCAAATTGACATCCTTTATTTTACATTAGAAGATGTTGTGCAAATAGAGAAATAAATATTAAAAGTAAAAAATTATATATTTAAAATTAAAACAATATATGTTTTAAATTTTTCAATAAAAACTATGAAGTATTATGTTATAGGAAGCATCATATGCTTAGAAAATAGATAGGTCTACAAAAGGTGCTTAATTTTCTTCAATGCAGGGTGCAATTTCGCACCCTGCATTCAAGTTGCTTTACTAGCAGAGTTATTGTTAATATCTTATGTTTTATAAAATGACTGCAGGAAATATTGATTTAGTGTAATTAAATATTTTAGAAGCAATAAAATGAAGTAAATGAATAAAAGTAAAAAGATTATGAAAAACTTTTTCTTCATACTTTCAATCATTTTGAATGCTCTGCATAAAACATTTATCAGTTTTAACTTTTCTGCTTAAATAACTTTAATGTATATTTTTTTGTTTGTAATTAATTTTTTTGAATTCTTTTTAATTACAGAAATGTTTGGAAGTTCTACGTAAAGAATTTCATGAATTGCGAGCTGTTACTGGAGATCAGCTTATGTATGTGAAAGAGGATTTGATCATTCCTCACCATTACACATTTTATGATTTCATCGTCACAAAAGCGAGAGGCAAAAGTGGACCTTTGTTTAATTTTGATGTTCATGATGATGTCAGACTCATGAGTGATGCTAGCATTGAGAAAGATGAATCTCATGCTGGAAAAGTTCTCCTTCGCAGTTGGTATGAAAGAAATAAGCACATCTTCCCTGCGTCTAGGTGGGAACCATATGACCCTACTAAGAACTATGAAAAATACACAATATCTGACAGAAAAAAATGAAACTGTTGAGACTTTTGACTCTCCAAGTTTTTTTTTAAAAAAACAACAAAAGAAAACTTTGAGAGCAATGTTAGCTACGAAGTCATTACTCAAAGTGGCATAGCTGAGAGGAAGATGTTTAGTGTGGTTACCATTGGTGTGAAGCCGCTTTCATGAATTTGGAAGTATTACAGGCTGGCATTAACTTATTTTTCCCTGTCTCCAAAATTTCGAATTATGCAATTCATTACTCCGTGTAAAATTGTACATTTTATATATTTTTTATTTAAAATGTGTGTAACTGGAAGACATTTTTATATTGTCCTTATAAACTGTTATTTTTGTGCTAAATTATTATTTATATCAAATAACTTAGAAATTTTGCATTATTATTGCAATTAATAAAACTTGACACATTATAGTTTACATCAATTTTTGTATGTTTTAATAAACATAATGTAGTAAAAATTCTGTTTGATAAAGAATTCTTAATTGATTCAGTAAATGGAAGATATTATATCTTCCTTACAACTGATATTTCATTGTGTTAAATTATAGCAGGGTTCGTACGCATCCTTAAAAGTCCTTACAAATCCTTATTTTTATGCCCTATTTTTAAAAAGTCCTTGAAAGTCCTTACTTTTTACTCTGCCATTATTAAAAAATTTAAAATTTCACCGATTATCGTTTTTCTAATTCCTCCTTCTCGGCGGCTCTAATCTCGGTTGACGTGGCTCTCGCGGAATGCGGTGGGGGTGAGGGGGACGACACTGCTCGCGTTCTACGATTCCATATCCATCGCATACTCTTTGGGAAATAAGGGAGGAGTTACAGATGGCCTTTATTGGTCCATGGTTCCATAGGAATGATTGTCAAAAGTGCTGTTACCATTTTTAGAACAGTATCAAAGTTATAAACCTTTACTTCCATTTTTTTGCCAGTGATGTTTTTAAAACTTGTTAATGACTGCATTCAACATTTCAAAATTTTGAAACCAGAGAATGAAAGAATTGAGAAACCTGAGACTTTATGCAAATTCAACTTCAGTGAAAAAAACTTGTATAATGATAAAAGTTAAGTGTATTTAGGATTTGCTGCAGTGCAACTAATAAAAGAAAAGATAAAAAATAAGGAATTAGCAGGCAAGGATGTTTTCACACTCAGACAGGATAGTCGGAAAAACATCATAACAATGATAAAACATTTCATGCCGAAATGTCCTGTGAATTACGCACTAGTATGTCCTGCGATTTGCATTGATCCACAAGTAATGGCTGGGTATCCCGAAAAAGCACAGGAAAAAATGAAAAAGGTATTGATTGTATTGTCGCAAAATAAACGTATTTTGGGAAAAGATTGTGACGAAATTTTGTTACTCTATGCAGATTTTCTGTTAAATATTGTAAAGCCAAATTCATTTGAATTCACTTCTTTCAATCCAAAGAGTGATTCCCTTGATAATTTTTTACAAACTTATTTTAGCAATAATCATTATGAAAAAGTTTGGAAGATTATCAAAATGGTATTAATACTGTCGCATGGACAATGAGGTTTTTCGATGAACAAGGCCCTGGAAATAGAAAATTTAAAAGATGCTTCATATATTTTTCAGCGTGTGAATCATGAATTTATTAAGCTGTCTGGGGCTATTTATGACTTAAAAATTACTAAGGAAATGAGGACGGCTGCCACATCAGCTAGAGCAAAATACATGCAGTATTTAGAAAGTGAAAGATCCAAAGAAAAGACTGAAACAAAACAACTGAAACGAAAAGCTCTAGAGGAAGAAATAGATTTTTTAATACAAAAGAAAATGTTCCTCCACACGGACATGCATCAAACAAATGAGAAAGCAAATGATTTAGCTAATGAGGCTGAAAAGACAAATTTATTTATTCAATCGCATGAACTAAGAAAAACAATTTCTGAAAAAGAAATTTAAATAAATACCTTGGATGTAAAATTGAATGAAAAAAGTTTGGAATTAAAAGATATTTAATTTGATTACCAGTTTCATGGGTTTTTTTTTTCATCAATTTATTAACTCATATTTTTAGGAGTTTTGTTGTGTGAAATTTGTAATGTATCTTCTATGTTTTATATTATAATTTATCATCTAATAGGTTGAATTTCAAAAATGAGATTTTATTTAAAAATGCGTGTGACAATTCGTTAAGTTTATTCAATTTAGAGGTCCTTATTTTTTGGTTTTTTTAGTCCTTAAAAGTCCTTGATTTTCTTTTAAGGAAATGTGTACGAACCCTGTATAGTTGTCTATATCAAGAACTTAGAAATTGTATATTATTATTCCAATTAATAAAATTTAATATTATAATCAGCATCAATTTTTGTATGGTTTAATAAACATATTTTAGTTAAAATTGCTGTGTGATAAATTTATCTAGTGGTATATGATACTGACTAAAAATGGCCTGACTAGCTGGAAAATATTTAGTTACTCTTCCCAAAAGAGCTTTTTTTTTCTCCTCGTGAATAATCATACCTAATAGCTTTATGTAATGTAAAAAACTGGCAGTGTCAAAGATGAATATTCCTTGAAGGGGAAAAAACGTATCTGCAATTATTGGCATGAAATTGCAAAGAATTTCAGAACATTATTTAACAATAAAGCAGATTTATTAAATCAAAGCAACTTATTACACAAGCAAACGGATAACTTGCCCACAACTTATAATACTTGGCATTTATCATTCAAGGAATATTCCTGAATATTAATAATAACTAAGAATAACAAGCAAATTTTAGACTTACAATTCTAATCATGGATCAAATTACTGTGGTCGAGATTCAAACTGCTGACAGTCAGGTTAACAATCTTATCACTCTACCTCAGAGCCACATTGACTGCTGGTAAGGTTTCTTTGTATGGTAGTGTCAAAGATGAATAGTTCTTAAAGGGGATAAAGATATGCTCTTGTAGAAAAATCTCCCTTTAAAAATTTCAGCTGACAAAAGCATCTGTTTTTGTTGTATTGGACCCGAAATGTAAAGTTAATTAAAAGTAATATGTAAATTATGCACATTATGGGAATTGTTGAATGATTAGAATTATTAATTCTACATTCTATTTAACCCTTTGCGGCCGGCACACTACCCTTTAAAGTTTAAACTCAAAAACAGTTGTAGGTAGTCTATTTAGGCCTAGAGGAGTACATAAATAAAACTAGGTAAAGATGCACTCACTGTTTTGATTCTGTGGGTGTGCCATCAGCTGTGACACTAGAGCTCTGAAAAGTGTGACTAAGCGAGCATTCCAGTAAGGCACGAAAATGAGTAAAATCTTTCCATGTGAATGAAAAAACATCACTTTATGCCCGTGTAGCAGGTTTAACATGACCCAAGATGCACCACAAGGAGGCCTACTACATTATCCCCCCCCCCAAAAAAAAAAGAGAAAAAGATCTTGGTTATGTATGATGAGTAAATGAGGAATATTTATAGTTCTGTATTATCTATAAGAAAAGAAAAATCTTTGTTATATATGATGAGTAAATGAGATAAATATTTACAGTTCTATATACATGCATCTATTTTCAGAAGTGTATTCCCCAGTATCTCGGCTATCCACATGCTCAGATTTGCTATACAAGATACTTCGGAAAGACTTGGTAGACATCTAAGCGCCACTTCCAATGCAATTAATTTACAATAAAAATTAACTACAATTATATTTGCAATAAAAAATAAGTTGTAAAATATATATATAATTTAAAAATATCTACACAAGTATATACAACGAACGGTAGCAAAACTTAAAATCAAGAGCAAAAAATTTGTGAAGCTCTAAGTAAATATCACCAGAGCTACTGATAACAGTGTTCCCACGGTCCTTGAAAACTCCTTGAATTTTATTTGCCTTACTCAGGGTCACTTTTTACTTTGCCTTACCTGGAAAAGTGCTTGCTTTTTCGTTGGGTCATTGAAAAATCCTTGGAAAAATAAGCAAATTGAACATGCAATATTTTTTGGGACAGAAGAGAAAACCAGTTTGTTACTTGGTTTTGCTTTGAGAATTCCACCACCAAAAAAAAAAAAACAGTTATTTGTATGAGAATGCTGTCAATCTTTTCTCTCTTTGAATGCCCAAAGGCAGCTTAATTTGACAACATAGTAAAATTTACCTAGGGTATTTCTCCGTCGAGTAAAACAGTCCTGCAATTATTCTGATGTCTTTTGAAAATAAGTGATATATTTGAACAGAACTTTGTTTTAAATACCAATAACCGAGTTTCTCTGCAATGAAATCTGTTTTCAAAATGTATGTTATTTGATTTCATAGAGCCTGGGAAGTCTGTGTTCCTGTGAACACAATAACTCGAAAGCTTAAATAGTTAAATCGATAAAATTTAGTACAGAGTTTTATCATTAGAATTGTAGATCTGCATCAAATCTTTTATTTCAAAAATAAAATTGCAAATGATTAATTTGATTTAAATTTGTCATTTGTATTTTTATGTCTAAAATATATAATTTCATGGTCCTTGGATTTTCTTTAAAAGGTCCTTGAATTTTCTTAAAAAGGTCCATGAAAAGTCCTTGACTTTTTTTTCTTCAATAAGAGTGGGAACTCTGGATAAAAAACACACAAAACTCCAGACATCTAGAGTAAGGGTCAGTCATTTCCAAAAATTCTGAGCCTCCCCCTCAATATTCCTTGAATTGAGTTCATTTTCCCCGATAAACAGGAAACGAAGACATGGATGTTCACTTTCCATCATAACATAACTTGAGCGGCGCAGTGTGCCAGCTGATGGCACACCTAAATTTATTCGACGATTACACGTTTGCTTTCTCTTTGAAAAATTTATAAAAAAATATAGAATAATTAGTTTAAGGTACAGCCAACAAAATAATGTAGAAAATTTTTTTTTTACCAGAAAAAAAATTAGAAAACATTCCGTGAAAAATAATGCTTTTAGAAAGCGTGCCACAGCTGAGAATCATGGATCTGCTTGATTCATGCTGCCATCTATTATTAAAGAAAGCTGAAAGTGAATCCTAAACCTATTGTTTTCCATTTATAGTTGAATTTAACTGTTTGAGAAGCAAGTGAAGTTAGGTATGCCATCAGCTGGCACACTGTGCCATAAAGGGTTAAATGAAAAATGACTTGTCTCGTTGCCGTCTTCCCTATAAAACAGAATTCCAGAAATATCTGCTTTCAGCAAAAATGAACTACAATCTGTTACATTTAAAAGCTTGCTTTAAAAAGCATTATCTGTATTTACATACTGACATTACCGTGTGGATAAATGACATAACAGCATCAAAGAAAGTTCACTACAATTGTTTATTATTTTTTAATTGTGTGAAGTTTGTAAAATCAGAGGTTTTTTAAAAAATTAATTGTTGTAGAAAGAAAAATCTGTCAATGCTAATTCCTATTCCATGAACAATAGCTCAACTCCTTAGCTGTTTGTTTTTCTCTACTGTGCAATTAGATAATATCTTCTGTTTGGGTATGCTAATATATCGCCTGTTTTCTGCCAATGAAACACACAAGATGAGTATGGCTTCTACATAATTTTTGTCTTGAATTGTAGCTTCTTTGATTGGCTGAATTTTATCTTATTAGTTTAGAAATGCAATAATTTTATGCACATATCATGCGTAGGCACCACATTTAAGGAGTTAAAATAGTCGAATGTGGTAAATTAATTAATTGTAATAATGTAACATCTATACTGATCAATTTTCAATGTCCATTTCCAAAACTGCCATGGAAATTTTGTTAGACATTTTTTCACCATAAATCAGATAACGGTGTAATTTATCATCTCAAAGTTTTCCTTACTGGCATTCTACTTTTATTCCCTTGTGAAAGGGCAGAAGTAAATATTAAGTTCTTGCTTTTCATTAATAACTTAAATTTTACAGGACTTAAGTGCAACATTTAAGTTACAGTGAATGTAAAGACAGTTGCAAATAATGTTTGCAATACTGTAAATTTCTTTTTTTTAAATTTATATTTAAATAAATGTTTCTTCTGAAATTTAAAAGTTGTGTTTTCATCTTTTTATTATCTAGAGTAAATATATAGAATCACTAAATTTTCTTTGTTATGAAAAACATATTCTTTGTTATTCTGAAGAAGTGGTTCTTTTTTGTACACAATCATTCAAAAAAAATTTTTGAAATAGAGGAAGAAGTTTGGATTTTCTGTAATGGAATGTTAATAAACTAATTTGCATTCCCAGCTTGTAGAACTTGCTATGAACAGTTTATTTTCTTCTATATAATGGGCTGTATAGACTAAATAAGACCTTCTAAAACTTGTTCAATGTTTTCTTATTGATACAATAATTGAATAAATTTTTCATTATACAGGGTGGTCTTAAATTATTGGAATCATTTAAAATAATAATAATAAAAAACCAATAGGAACTGCATTTTTCTTTTAAATCGGAGAGTTTAAATCGCAGTTTAGGCAGTTTTTTTTTTCCAGATAGGTGCTGCGGCATTCTAAATCTGCTGCAGTGGGAGATTATCAACACTAGTGTCAATTCAATATGGCTACCATGCAGCAGAAGGCGATGTGCGTTCTCTGGTTTCACGAAAGCAAATTAATAGTAACAGTTCAATGACGTTTTCGTCTAGAGTATTCAAATTGTCAATCTCCAAGAACTCCATTAAGCGTTTTTATGAGCAACTGAGGAGCGAAAATCTCCCTCACTCGTTCAGCAACTTTGTTTGAGACCGATAGTTTTTCAGAACCTTTCCTATGTTTCCCGTTTCCTTAAATTTAAGGTTAGTTTAATTAGATGGTTTGATTTTTGATGATCTCTGCTTCATAGATTACAGCGAAGTCATATAGCTACAAGTGGGCAGGGGGGGGGGGATAAATGCCATAGACGTCACTCTTAGGAGACGCCCTGGAGACAAAATCTTAATGTGTTTATGCCAATTTTTAAAATCAGATATGAAGAGGGGTGCGAAATAATATCACAATGTCCAGTGCTCAATTCACTCTTACTAAAGCATCTGAGGGGCGAAAAAATCATATGATGTCCCGGGTTTACTCACCCTCGTTACACCGCTGGATTGTGACCAGAACGACGAAAAGATGGGGTTGCCTATTTTAACATCCAATGCTAGTGTGTTCTGCGTGCAGTGGCGTAGCGACTGGGAGGCAGGTGTTGGAGCCAGCACTCACCGGAACGCCGTTCCGGTACTGATTTTTAGGAGAAATATATAACCAAAAATTATGAAAACGTCCTTAAAACAAAGCGATTTTTGCCATCTAGGTTAGGGCGTTCCGGTACTGCTTTTAGTGCGTCCCAGCACTGCTTATTTTGTGACTACACCCAGGAATGGCACTAGATTTTGCGAACGGTCTCCCCGACAGGGGGCACGACCCGCTGTACGGCGCGACGAGTGTAATAAAATTGGGTCTCAAATTCTCACCAGATTATTATTTATCAACTACAGTTGAATAACCCGTACAAAAATTTTCTCCGACGGGATATAAAATTTTTCCCCGATGGGGCACAGTCACTTCGACGGGGCCCTGCCTCCTCTCCATGCCACTCCTGATTGAAATATCTTGGTACTGGAGTTAAGCTTGGGAGATGTCACTTTCCCGTTGTTAACGTGAGGAAAAAGTGACGTCTCCCAACCCAACCCGGGGTGCCAGAATAGACCCGTACACCACTGGTATGGGGAGACGTGGCGAAAGTCTTAGAGAACAAAGGAAAAGAGGCAAAATATAAGTGTGTTTTTGTCACTTTTAAAATTGAAATAGGACGAGGGGAGATAAAACAATATTATGCTCCGGGCTCCGAGAGGAGGTGACGGTGACGCGGAGGTGACGGCGCCACTTACACTCGAGACTCGGTAAGAAACTCGGCTCACCCTTTTCTTTTCAAAACTAAAAATTGCATGAGAACTGAGATTTCCGAAGATACCGAATTTGCTATGTTCATTCTCAACGTTTGCACAGCTGATTTCATATGATTTTGTTTTACCTTTCTCTCAGAAATAAATCGAATGTCGGCATGCATGCATGTTTCCTAATGAAAAACTGATTCTGGGACTCACTGGAGTCTATATAATTTTCAGTGTCCTTTGTATTGGGCTGATAGATGTAAAATTAAAATAGTAGAGAAAAGAATGAAATTTATAATTTTGCTTTTTCAATAATTTTTTTACACAGCTTGTAATCTGGCGATACAAGTTTTGCTAGATTTTCTATATTAGGTATGGCAATACTTTTTTTGTCAACAAACTTCCGTCATGCCTTTTGATTTGTTTACATTCTCTAATCGTGAACTTCCCTAAATTTAGGGGCGTTTGTGATGTACTTTGATAATGCTCTAAAATTCCTTTCTCTATAAAAGTTTATGCATATTTTATTCAACTACAATGCTGTATATCTGACGCATAATATTAGCTAATTTTTTTCTACTTTGTACAGAGTTTAAATGAAAAAGATGAAACTGAATAATTTATTAAAGTTGACTCACCGAAGCTTAAAATTATCGCAGCGATTTACTAGCAGCTATGTTAATGTATGTCTTTTTTTTTACTGATTTATTCTTGGAATTAAATAATTGCCAATTAGAAATTATTGAAATTAAATTAATTTAATTGATCAAATCGGCCATAAATTCAATCCAATCATTTACCGGCAATTCTATAATTGTTTGTTAAAGATAAACGAAGAACCCTTTTGTTTCTTGAACTAATATAATGAACGATGATAAAAAAATAAGAATGTATTGTGCATCTGTATACCTGAATTTAAGCTAAACAGTTGAGAGAAATATTTTACTTTTTAGTTAATATTCTAGTATTATTCATTAACATTAGGAACAAGATTCCATTAGCAGTTTGCTGGTTCAGCAGCATGTTGATGGCATTTCATTTAAGCTTTTTTTATATTTTGTGAAAAGGGAAATGTTGGAAAAAATAACCATTCTGAATTGTTACACTCCCTTTATAGGAAAAGAACTAAATAATTAGTAAATGTGATGCTTAAGCATCATGATTGTGAATTATTCTCCTACACAGGCTGATCATAACTCTGAAAGATAACAAATAGAATTTTTGACTTTACTATTGAAGGATAAAATAAATTCTTAAAAAGCTTTTAAAAATTAC
>BGPR01021200.1:0-22144 GCA_013235015.1 Araneus ventricosus
GGTGCACCAATGAAAAACCCTTTTGATATTTTTATTAAATATAGTCACTAATAGAAAGAAAAAAATCAGTTAAAGTTTAAGAAATGAAAGAATGTTGATGAGACACAGAGAGGCAAGCCGAATTTAAAAGAAAACCTTTTCGAAACTAATTTATGCAGAAACTTTCTAATCTATTCTAATCGTATTATTCCATGAAACTAAAGGAATAATGAGAAGCTTTTTTCTATATGAGATTCCATTGACGGTTTTAGAATGAATTTAACAGAGTGAAGCATGTCACCAACGGAGCAGGAAACGAAATTACATCACCAGAAAACCTGGGAAGTCCTTATCTCAAGAGAACATTCATCAATCAAATCCATTTACGTTTTGAAGAGTAATTAGAAATAAATGTTTTCATTTTACTAAAGAAAGTTTTGAATTTTCTAAGTGAAGGAAATTAGTAGAGATTTTCTAAGTGAAGGAAATTTAATTTTCTAAATTGAAGAAATTTTGAATTTTCTAAGTGAGAAATTGAGATTTTCTAGTGAAGGAAATTTTCTTAATAATTTCTAAGTGAAGGAATTTTTGAATTTTCTATGAAAGAAATTTGAATTTTCTAAGAAGAAATTTTAACTTTTCTAAGTGAAGAAATATTGAATTTTCAAGTGAAGGAAATTTTGAATTTCTATGAAAGAAATTTTGAATTTTCTAAGTGAAGTTGGTAAATTTGAATCTCTGGTGAAGAAATATTGAATTTTCTCTTATGAAAGTGCTGAAATTTTTGAATTTCAAGGAAAGAAAAGAAATTTTGAATTTTCTAAGTGAAGGAAATTTTGAATTTTCTAATGAATTTTGCTCTTCGGACATTGTATAACATTGTTAACTTGTTCAGTGATGACAGAAAACATTTTAAGAGAAACCAACAGACGCAGCACAATCAATATAGTATAAAAGAAAAAATTAAGCTGTATGAAAAATAATTTAGCTTGTTACATCGTGCTATGCTAAAACCATATTATTAGAAAGCCACAGCAGTTCAACAAGTTATATGAAGTACATGTTTTTAAAAGTTTGTTGAAGGAAGTGGATTGTAATAGATTTTTAAATTCTACAAAACTAGATTAGAACATACCAAGTATGCTTGAAATCTAATTCACATGTTTTGAGATCACGTTCACAGAACAGTATTGTATTACTTTGATGTTAGTTAAGATCTTTGAGTCAGAGGAAAAATAGCTCAAATAAGTTTAGATTATACAGAGAGACATGAAACACTAAGTTTATAATTTTTTTTCTAAATCAATAATTACAGCAATTTTTCTATTTTATCGTCTTTTGCTCTATATTTCTAACTTCCTTCCACGAAATAATTTGTTGAAACCGTTACAACCCAGCTATAGTAAGCTACTCCGATATAGAGCTGTTTGAAAGGCTTGTAGACTTTTATGTTATATTTTTATTTGAGCGCACTAAAAGTAACCAAAGTGCGTAATATTATCGCGAGTTTTTGCAATGGGAAAAAATTCAACGCAGGAAACTATTTCTAAAAGATAATACTACCTTAAAATGTGTTTACCAATAACTTAGATTCGACACATTCCTTTACTGATGTCTTGTATAATCCTGATATCTTTGAAATTGGGAGAAAGCTGATTCTATCCTAATAAAACGTTTTAAGAATTTTGGAAATAAATAGCATTTATCGCCTATCACTTAATGTAACCACTCTAAGCAAGTTTTAAAAGGACATACCTGACAAATCACTTTTTCGGCTGAAAAACTAAGATTCTGTGCAATTCTTAAAACCATGATAAATTGTGGATATTTTGTTCCAGTACCTTCTTAAAATCCAACGAAATGGAGTTGCAATAAACAACTATCGCATAGTTTGAATTTCTTGTAACAAGCCACCTGTTTCTTAAGTGGAAGTTTTTCCATTAAATTGAAGTTAAAATAACTGCCAGAACCTAACTTTAAATATCGGTCACATAACCATTCAAAGTTTGATTAGAGTGCTATAGAATTTATTAATCTGCTAGAACCTAACTTTAAATATTGGTTACATAACGATTCAAAGTTTGATTAGAGTGTTATAGAATGTATTAATCTGCTAGAACCTAACTTTAAATATCGGTCACATAACCATTCAAAGTTTGATTAGAGTGTTATAGAATTTATTAAACTGCCAGAATCTAACTTTAAATATCGGTCACATTACAATTCAAAGTTTGATCAGTAGAGTGCTATAGAATTTTAAATAAATATTTTTACGAATTTGAAAAATAATGTAGAAACTTCAACAAGCTGCTTTACCAAGAGTCTTCATATAGAATTAAAATGTGATAAATTTATTTAAAAAGAAGTATTTATATCAAAATTCAGTTTTAAGATTTCTGTTATATTATTCTAACTTCAAATGGGAAATTCAAACGGTAAACTTTAAACATGTAATGATTCACTGACAGCCAATAACATGCTCTAAAGAATTTTTAGTTTCAAATTTTTCTATTTCTTGATTTCAATTTAATTCATATTTAAATAACTTTACCGTCAATATTTTAATTAAAAATAAAATTCTCGAATTCTGTTGCCCTTGATAAGTTGCAACCAAGAATATTAACAACCATCGACTTTCACAATTTTCACCTGTACCTTAATTTAATATTAACAAAGCTTCGATGTTCTTTCACAAAATCGTTTTCATTGTGTCCTCTAGATAGCGAAAGAAAATGAATTTGAAAAATATATAATGATTTCTGAAGAACTATTATCATTTAACTAACAATTTGATTCATATGGCAGTGCATAAAAATTATTTGTTTTAAAATGTCAAAACATTAACATTTGATTAAATTCTGATTTTCTCATATTTTATTTTTAGGACAAATGATATTAGCCTAGAGATGATATCTTTAAGTCTCTTTCTCCCAGAATTCCTCGCTGCTTTTGAAATCTTAGAAAAAATACAGGACTTAATTCTTTTTCGATTTTCCCGCATTGAATCATGCAACGAATTTATTTCTACTCCCTTTCAATTCTATATTTTCCTAAAATTTCAGAATTTTTTGTTTTCGAAATTTTAAAGCATTCTTGTGTTGATATTGAAATTATATGTTAAGTAAGTGACACCATTTATATAGACATATTAAAATTAAACATAAAATCTAAAAAATACCGATGGCATTTACTTACATTTAATTATTTTTTGTTCTATAATAAACATTTCTATTGATATTATTCTTTTGAAATAAGAATTGTTTATATCTGAAATAAAATAATTAGGAATAAATAATAGCAATAAATATATTTCAAAAGACCACATTTTAAAACTAATTACAAGAAAAAGGTGAATACTTAAAAAGACAGCGTGGCCTTTAATCATGGGCTTTACAGCCTACACTGCAACATCAGAAATGTAGGATAATCACCTTCTAAGAAGTGCAAAAGTTGAAGTGATATTTAATTTTTACTGTATCTAATCATGACCACAAGATTCTAAAGAAATAGGTCATGTAGGATAAGTCCTCTTTGTAATTACAGACGGAATTTAATGAAATGATTTTTTAACATGGTGGCAAATTCTAGAACTTCCTGGAACAAGGGCCACAAATCCTTTTAATCAAAGGCGAAACTCAAAAGGTTAACTTGATTTATTGCCTAAGAGGCAGGATCAGTCAGCATGCACTTGTTTATATATTTGTCTTCATTCTTGTGTCCCTGGGTGGTCTACGTGAATTGTTAGGGCTATTAAGGAGCAAGCTGTCGAAAGTTTCGAGATTTCTTCTTGTGTTTCGAAATAACTAAAAGCCCTTTAACTCTTTATACTGAAAATACTTTATACAAATAACTTCACAAAACGATAAATCAGATTTAGAAGGTTGTGTACTTTAGGGGATTTTTCTAAAATACTGAAGAATATAGGAAAGTCCCTTCCTCTATTGTTTATATTAACTTTTTACAGCACTTCAGATGAATTGGCAACATTGACATGCATGATGCAGGCCGCTTTCTTGATAAAGCTATCTGGTGCTTCCCCCCTCAAAACCGGTTGGTGCTTCAACCGAATTGGTATCGGGGATAAAATCTGCTCTTGACTTGCCACTACTTTTAGGATTCTAAAATATAGATAGTAATCTCTCTTAGAATTGTCATAAAGATTCTTTGATCGTATTCTCTGATTCATTCATATTCTTGGATTTTTGTCTGGGGCCATTTCGTGGTAATGCGTTAGAGCTTTTGACATCTAACGACGTTATTTTTTTAAATGATGGTATAATTGTTATATTATATGTTCTGTGTAAGCGGCATAATGAATATGCAATGCAAAATTTTCTCAACAGAATATTTTGATTATGAAAATGCGATTGATTATCAAGTTCTATAAATTTTAATTCACTTACACAATTTCTTTTGAATAAGTATTTATGTCTTGGAGCATTTCGCATTAATTCGTTACAGCGTTTGCTAGTAGCCGTTATTTATTAAATGTTCTATAACTACTACATCATGCGTGAATTTTTTGAAAGGATTAGCACAAAATATGAAATTATTTGGAGGTAGCCACGATATTCTCTCATGCCTAAGATTTTAAAATGCATTTATAATACTGTAATTTTAAAATGAAATTAAACACCTTTGTAATACAAACTTAAAATTTTGATTGATACTATTTAAAATCTATTGATACTAATAAAATCCTTCCAATACTCTTTGAATCACAAACAGTGAAACGAAAAAACAGAAAAACTTCGCATGAAAAGTTTTGAACAACGAAAAATGAAACATTTTTTCGTTCAATTTTCTTTTGCTTACATACAAAATTTTAAATTGCAATTCAAAGACTTGAATATATTTTTAGTCAAAACTTATTAATATATTTAAAAGTTTAACATCAAATATATCTGCAATACATCAGAATAAAATATGAATTTCATTTTCGACTTCATGAAAGTAATTAAAGTAAAAATTATTTATTAAGCATCATTTACGTCATCATTTATTTTCTTTATTCATACAACTCTTAATCTGTATAATTTATACTCCAATTTTTACTTTTATTCTAAATTTAACTTTCCTTTTAGGGAAGGACCTTGAAAGAGTAATGAAATCATTAATTTCGTTGTGTCTCATTTCTCCCGAAATCTGCTGAACATTCTTTTTTTGCCAAGGATTTACGAGAAAGCATTCCTTTATGCAGCAGTGACACTTTTTTATTGCATGTAAATATTCTAAGATATTTATCAACAAGACTAAGATACGATTAGCAAAATAAAAAAAAAGTATCTTCTTTTCCTCCGCTATTCTTTTGATCTAAGTGTCGGCACAAACATGGATTTGCAATTAGATTTTGTCTCTATAAAAGAGATTAATGATTAATTAGGCATTCTGTGAATTAATTGACCTTGAACCGAACACTCGAAAAGATTTACAGCACTTTTTTTCCGCCGGATGGTATCTACTTTACTGAAAAGAAGACATTATGCTCTCTTTTTATACAAGAGCATTTCCCTATCTTTTTAAAACTTCAGAAATTTAAGTTAAAACTAAAGAACTGCATTTTTAAAGTTATCATTTGTGTCCCAAAAATGTAAGTCACAGGCTTGAAGAAAGGTGGTTAGTAGGTAAAATACAATATACGAGAGAATGTGTTGAACATTTAGTCAGTTTTATGCCAATTTTGGCAATTTCATGTAAAATAGCGGTTTTTAACCTTATAAACACCATCGAAATTCTCAAATCAATACTGTTGAACTATTAAGTCCCTTTCTTTCCAACCGGTGCAATTAATTTTCATTTTTTGTTTTGTACAAACAAATATCTACACTATAATCCGCTATAGGAATGAAAAAAAAATGTTTCATCACTTATTGTTTTATCACTGTGCCCATGTGAGGAGGTTGTGATGGTATATAAATAGGGTCCCATAAAATGGTGTATAAATGGGGTCCCGTAGGATATATAAAAAACGCCCCATATATACTTGACTCTCACCGTATTTCACGACTCAGTCCCGTATTCTCTCAAAATTCCGCGTCATTATAATTTTAAAATGACTTGCGCCCAATTTTATAATTATCTGAAAGAAGAAAATGATATAATTAAGAAAGTAAAATCAACATTGAAATATAATTGGGCTATAATCCGCTTATTATTAAAAATTTGGACAGAAATTAATCAATTGTAATGAATTTAAAATATAAACATTATGTTTGTCATTAAAAGGTTTTACACTTAATTCAGAAAATCATTCCTGTTGCTTCAACCGCTATTTTCCTATTGATTGCGAGATGAGCTTTTCAAATTCTTTCCTTCTAACCGCAAATGACCAAGAATGGCTGCCCTTTCATTGTTGACAAATGACCGCTTAGAAGCGCCGTCCCTCGTCCCCCCGCCCTTCCTCCCTACCTTTGGCCGAAAAGAGAAACGGTCTCCTTGAGCGAGCTTGACGGCAATTAATGACATTTTAAAATCTTGCAACAGTATAAATAATTATTGCTAAGTTCTAATACTAATAACATTGGAAAGAGAATTGTTTGCACTTTAAAGTGGTATAAAAATCATTTTCATGCAATAGTTCTTTAGGAAGTTATTCACGCAAATATGGCCGAAAACGTTCAAAATTTGCTTAATCTTTAAATAATTAAAATTTGAATAAAAAAATTGAAAAAAAATGGCTCCGAGGTGCATATTCCCATCCTCTAAAGTATACCTGCACCAAATTCGGTAGCTGTAAGTTTAACTGTCTATTCTGTAGACCGCGAACAGACACACAGACAGACTCTCTTTTATTATTAGTAGAGATTAGTGTTTGTGGTGTTTCCGCATAAAGAAATCCACCAGGGTGAGATCCGGTGTTTGTGGGAGAGCGCGAGCGTAAGATCAGTGCCGCCTCTTCACCCTAATCATCTGTTTACCAGAATTCAGTCAAGTTGGGCACTCATTTGGCAACTGTAATCCGAATATGTTCCATCCTATTGAAACTAGCATCCCTTCTTCTCAAACATTTCTTGAATTCTTAGCATAACGGTTTCTTGTTGGAAATTGAGCTGATCATCACCAGTCAGAGTATTTTCAATGAAAGGAGAGTTCACTTACTCCGCCCATTGATATTTGTTTGTATTGTAATATTTACGTCGCGAAGTAGCACGAAGGATATTTATTCCGCATTTTGAAAAACTGCCCTACACAATTAACAACTGATGAGTTCACATGGGGATGCTTTCACTGTCTGACGAGGATTATGAGTTGCCGAAGATCTATAAATAAGTCTTTACTTTAGACCCATTACTTTAAAACCAATTTGTTTTAATGTAAAAATTATATTTATAAAAACGAAAAATCATTAATCAATATTCAAACTAATTTCTGATAATTGACAAGTTTCTACATTTGTATTTACCAATTTGAGTTTTGAAATTTTATGTATTTTATTAATTGTTTGTGCAATAATTATTAAAAGTGAGTACGTGTTTTTGAGACACCCTGAATTATTACTAATTTTGTTTTACTTATATATCCATTTTTCACTAGTATTTATTATCAAATAGATTGAAAATATGATTCAGGTTATCATCATAATATTTTTTTCTGCTAAATAATCCTGAACAAAAATATTATTTATTGTATAATATTTATTCGTATTATACACTTTTTTCATTCATTATTTGAAATTGCTTATTAAATTATTTAAATTTATATGCATTATAATAAATTTCATTTGATCAGAACTGTTTTAATGAAAAATTACCATGAGCAGTAAAAAATTTATTTTAGCGCTTGGATTCTTTTTCGTATATTAATATTGTTTGTTATAAGAAATGAAATTCCAAAGAATAATTCTTCTCCTTTCATTATAAGAATATTATATCACGTTTGCTTGTAAATAAAGCTGCTGGTTTCAATGGGTTCGAGTTTTCATTGACCAGCATTCCACATTTGATTTGCACTATTTTATTCTTTTGATTTATGCTTCTTCGAAATTGCTTTGATCTTTTTAAGTACAAAAAAGGCATTATTGCCTTTCAGTAAATTGGATTAAATAAATATAAGGTTATTTATATAACTCATTCTTTTGCAGATAATCTTCTGTTGAATTTTTTAGAAGAAAATTTATTTTCTTAACAGCTGAAGCTTTAATCGTTTCTTCGTAACTGAAGAAAAATTAGTTTGCGTTTGTTTAAAAAAAATATTCCAGTAGCAACCTAATTTTTTATTTGAACTCTGAACCACTTATAAATAATGTACGGATAGTGTTCTATAAGTTAGGTGACCTAAATTCGAAACCACCATGTTCTGAACCAGAAGAACACCATAGAAATCAGCAATAATTTATCAAAAATAACACATTATTCGTTATGTATACTTTATGTTTGGATTCTACGAATTTAAGATGATGGAAAAACTGTTTATTATCTTCCAATTAAGGAGAAAAACTAATATTCTTTATGTATATGCACGCATATAATGAAATTCTAGACCACCATGTTCTTGCTTGTAGTAGAGCGCCATCGAATTCAGCACTAATTTATCAAACATAAAGCACTATGACTTGATTGCTTTATGAATGGATATCCTACAATTTATTATGATACAAAAACAGTTAATCGCTTTATAATTAAGGTGAAAAATCCAATATTCGTTATGTGAATGTACATATATAACACATATTACCAACTCAAAACACACAAGCTATCATGCTTAATGATAAGCTATGTCTGGTCATGACTACAAATGATCTCCCTTAATGTGTTTGTGTTTGACTGTTTTAACTCTTCCTGGTAGTTAAATAAACAGAAATATGAAGAAAGGACTGTGTTGTAACAACTGTCAGATACAGTTTCCATCTAGGTCACTTGAAAAAGACGACAAATCTAGCGAAATGCTGAATCAACAACATCCTGGCTCGATAGTAGTGTTTCTCTAAGCGAGATCGTGGAACATAATTAGGCTGTTGGACGGCGTGATCACAAGGCACCGTCTTCAATTTCCAGATGAGCTCTTATCACGATTTTATTTCATCCGTCACTTGCGTAATGTGGCTTCCAACGTCCTAAATTAAGAAAACTGACTCATCCCAGAATAAATGCGAGTAGCCACATTCGACAGCTGCCTTCTGTTGCCCTCAGTAATCTTGCAAGAACTATGGTAGACTTGAAAAGCAATGGCGGGTATATTAGAGTAACCAGATTTTCTGAATTTCAACCCGGAATACTTCTCAGGTCGATGGGTAGGGGTATTAGATAAAATATAAATATATATTAATAAATAAATAAAATTAAATACATGAGAAACAATAAAACTGCTAGTTATTAAGTGAAGTCGGTACCCTCTATACCGACAATGTTAGATTGGTCATTTTCTATGTACCTTTTCTCACAATCTATTAGAGATACAAGTATGAAATTTTTTATACAGAGTAAGTAGATATTTATCGCTATACTGAAGTGAAATTCTTAAATAAATATATATTGGTTTCTTTTTTAAAAATTTTAATTGAATGTCACTGTGAATTTTTCAAAAACTGGCGTTTTCTGACACGAGATCAGAACTATTAAGACATATTTTTGGAATATCACAAAAAACATCAGTATATACATTTATATGTATAGAAAAGGTGGCAAAAATTTCAAGAGCATACATGAAGTAGATTTCGAGAAAAAAATACCCACAGCTTCAAAAATACCATTTTGAGATAATTCAAGTTAAAGGTAAAATTCTTGTGTTACATTAATCTGTTTACATTTTTTTAAAGTTTATTTTAACTTGCTTCTAATATGAACGCGAGAAAAAGACTTACATCGTTATAAAAGGTCTTGAAATAGAGATTTCAATCGTATAAAAATAAAAAAATGGATTTTTGAAAATATATCGGAAACTGCATCCCCTTAAGAAATTTTCAGAAGGAGATAGAAAAATAAGGAAGCGTAAATAAAATTCTTCGCTGTTACTTATACTATTTCTCCTTTACTTTGATTTATCTATCATGAAGATCATATTAGAATTACTCTGGTCTACGTATAGTAAAAGCTAGGAAGGAGAATTCACCAGAAAGAAACTTTAGTTTATATCTAAATAATCTTTTTAAATATGAGCTATTTATTAATAAAAAAGAGACAATCAGGGACATTTAAATACAATTTCGGGACATTTTCTAACTCCCACAAGAAGAGATGAAAGTCGGGACTTAATCGGCCTATCTATAGGGTTGCCATACGTACCGTATATACGGGAATGTCATCTTATCTCACTGCTCAGTTCCGTACTACTATTTGTCCCGTTTTCTCCCTAAGCTCAGTCAATGGAGACAATTGAAGTCAGATTGATCTGTCATTACAATTTAAAAATGACTTGTGCCGAATTTTATAATTATTTGAAAGAAGAAAATGATATACTTAAGAAATTTAAATCAACTTTAAAATATAACTGGGCTCAAATATTTTATTTTATTATTCTACTTATTAGATAACTTAAAAACTTTATTGATTTTTCATCACAGTAAAATAAACCATGACTTACCACTTTTTTTACGCTTTATTTATTTAGCACTTAAACGTCCCGTATCAATGCTTGGAAATTATGACAACCCTAACTATCTAGGACTCCTGTTCTGTTTAAATGCATGACAAAAGTTTGGAAAGACGCAAAAATGTTATGAAAGATCATTCTTATCTAAAATTAATTTCATTATTTGCTTTTGCAAAAATATTAAACCAGGTAATAATTCTTGAGATATTTACTTAGAAGTAAAAATGGGACAAATTATATAAATTCGAGAGAAATTGTCGAAATTCTAACCGGCTTGTCGTTTTAGGTGATATGTAATTTATAAACGGGAGAAAACTACTGCATAATAATAGTTTTTTTTAAGTTTCGTTAATTTTATCCATTCGAGTAGAATACGATTGATGGACGAAATGCTTAAAAGGTTTAAATAAAAAGTTTGTAAATTTTCAAAAATTTCATCTCTATTAATTTATGACCATGGTTATAAGATGAAATGGAAACTGCAGCAAAGGTGAAAACAGCTAATTTTTTTTTAAAAAATAACAATTTATTCTTTTCCTATTACAACTAGCTAAATTCATAAAGAAAGTTGTACCCTCTTAGTCATACATATCCGGATTAGCTATACGAGTTGCTCTTTAAAACATTCTTGCATTTATTTTAGTTCATATTCATTATTTAAAATATTCATTCAAGAGACACTTCAATTAAAGTGAGTTATTTAAGTCACTTTAATTTAAAAAAGTGGATGGTCCATTTTCGTAACGTAACCATTTATATCTTCCTTGAAAACGAGGCATTTACTAATTTTTAGGCAAAAGTACGTATTTTCAATAAAATGCATTTCCATTCAGTTTTTATTTATTAATGAAAAGAACGGAATAAAAACGTGAAAATGAATAATTTATGTGATCTTGCATTTTTTTGAGAACACATTTTTGCTTTAATATATATGGTGTTTAAAAAAAAAGAATTACATTCTTGGCAAGATTTCATAAAATTAACTTTGGTAATTAACGTTGTTTTATAAATTGTGTTTTCCATCTCGTCCACAACTTAATCATAAGAAAAAAGACCCTTTCCACTGGTGCATTAGTGCCGGGCAGACATAGAATATATTCAATAATTATACGAAAGTTCGTACGATTTAAATTATCGGCGCGAAAGTGTTTGAACTGTTCCTCCCTACAACTTTCGGTTTAAATATTCCCAGTGTTTCATTCTGTCACTTCATGCGGTCTAATGAAGTTAGATACGAGATAGGAGGCTTCTGACCAACTTACATATATGTGACACATATGGCGCATGTTCCTTCATCACCAGGCTGCTAAAAATTACTGTCGTATATTTATGATTTTTGGCGCCTTCTTTTTTGAAATTATTGTCGTGGATTGGTCTCTCTCTGAAAACGGGACGTTTGGGCGTCCCGAAACTGTGCTTGGGGACAACGGTACAGGCTACCAGAAAACGGAACTTTCCCGTTCAAAACGGGACGTATCGTCCCATTAAGTATGAGGCATATAATAGTCGCGCCTAACGAAGAGTTAACTCGTTAATCGCCTTATGAATCAAATACGACTCACACCTACTATCTAATCAGATGGCCCCTTCTCAACAGTAGTTAAGAGATAGCATAAAAGAGGTTAGACGGTTAGAATCTCAGGCGTGAGTCATGGCAGCAAATGTCTTAAGTACGTTTCTAACAAGTATGGCTTTTAAACTATTTTAAAGACTCTACGAAACCTTTTCTGAAAAATGATATTACAAATTAAGATTCACGATTCTTTACGGGTGAACATAATTTAGCTGAACTACACCTCAGAGAAGAAGAATCGGAGGTCTCACTCCCATAGACCCAATGGCAACTGTTTTTAACATTGAACGTCACATAGACAGTACGCCATCTATCGCGAACTACGGAACTAACCATAATACGTCAGCGTGACGTCACTGCGATGCAAAACAATACTTATTGCCATGTCAACGATGTAAGCAATTATTATAGTATTTATTGTATTTTTAGCTCGTTTTTCGACGATTATTAAATTTAAGAATATCTAATTTCTTTTGATACATCGTTAATTTGACAGCTAATAAATCTAAGGAAAAAATAAGCTTGTCTCTATGGCATAGAACGACGAAGCCAGCCACGATCAACGTCCGAAGGCAATATGGCGTTCAGTTTCTGTTATGGTTTCGGTTTGTAGTTCACGACTTCGCGAGTGGGGGCGCTGAAGAAATTGCGAAGTGAGACCTCTGACTCTTTCTTCTCTATGAACTACACCTTCCATTGTCTGCACAAACTCTGATTGGCTGAGCTTGAAAATGTTCCTGCTTTGGATTTTATATGAGAAATTAATCACTATCCCGTTAAATGATTCATTACCCAATGAGACGTACATGAGTAAGTAATTGAAATCTAAAAGAAAGATTTCTCACTCTTCAGTAAGTGCTTCAGAAACATTTTTAAAACAGTTGCAGATATAATCTTTCATTGAGGCATGCTTTATCTGTAACCGCAGAGAGATAAAGCATTTGCGTGCCTCTCTTTTACTAGATTTTTTCAACACAGATTATTCATCATCAATTTAATTTTAAACCTCTGTGGTCAGAGCCATTAACCTAAGTTCGCCTTAAAAAGACATTTATCTCTCGGTTTTAAACGATTTTGTTGCTTTGATTCACTCTTAATTCGTTTCTGTGAATGTGGTTTAATAATCTTTCATGTTAACGGTAGGTCATCATTATGAGTACTACAGTCATTATATATTTTTTGATCAAATGTCAACTACAAACAATCTTTTCTTTTACCATTTTAACAAAACTTCATTGAAAACTTTTTTTCTTTCTATGTCATACATTTTTAGAATTAAAAGTTACCCATTTTTCGGCTGTTGCTAATTTCATTAGATAAAATACCGTTAAATTAAATTAAAGTGCTCCAATACATGGGTAATTAGGAAAAGAAGGCAGTTTCTGCTAAATCGGATGGAACATCACTAAAGTATTAATTCATTTAACCTCAGAAGATATTTGAACGGGTTGCCCTTCTAAATGAAAAAAAATCATCTGAAATTGTACTGCACAAAATGAAAATCAGATATCTCCATTCTGCTTATTAAAATGTGGAGATTGAAAATTTTTCAAAATAAAACTACTAAAAATTAAATCTGGTTATTCATTTTTAATATCAACTGTAATTTACTTTTATGTAAAATCTGGCAAACCGTGAAATTACTTTTAATCAGGATAAATACTGACGCCTAATCTAAGTCATCAGATAATTTTGGTAACAAAAATATAAAAAAAGGTTTTATTTTTAAAAATTAAAAAAAAATCAATTTGAAAAAGAAATCAAAGACAAATTGAAAAACACAAAACATTTTGCTATTACTTTCAGCACTTTTTATTCCGATTGATTCATCCGCATATTTTCGTTAACTAAAAAAAGCATATTCTATTTAATGGTAAATAAAAATTAAAATTAATCCGAATTCGGGATAAATCCGCGCCACTTTTTTCATTCGGGACTTCTAGTAGTTTTATTAAAATAAAAGCTTATTGAAATTTCGATGGTGTGTTAGACAGGCATTTGCGAAATTTTATTCTGTATTATATTTAAACGCGATTAATATAATAGTGAACTATCTTATTGTTACTTTTAAGACATCTGAGTGTGCCCATCTTTATCGAAACACCATCTAATCGCAGACGATAAAAATATCACAAACAAATGGAACTCTGATGAAACCGAATCTTAAAATGACACAAAATGAATACTCCCGACCTTGAAACCGATACCCGGGTTATTCCCCGTGTTTTCCGAAACGTTAATTAGTTGCACAGTCAGACGAAAGCTGTTATTATAAGAAGATTTGTTATTTTGGGACGAACTACTTTGAAAGTGAGACACTTTCTTTCGTCTTCCCGGCTTCTTGGAGTGCTAATCCCTGGTGGTCTGAGACTTGGCACAGTTTTAAATCCATCACTTCCAGCTACTGTTTAAATAAAGCACTTTATTCTATAATGACCTTACTTTGCATTCATTAATTAACAGCGCCTTCATTATTGATTTGTGTCTTCTTGCTGTCTTAGCACTATGACTTACGAGACTTGGAGAAAAGTTACGTAATCGATGAAATATATCGGAATTTCCGTTCAAGGCTTCACTGTCTGCTAAGGGTCTGTGTCTGGAAACTAAGATATATTGCACAGAGAATGATTCAACAATTACTACTTTAGTATGATTTTGAAATAATTTAACCTCTTCAATGAAATATATTTTTAGTGTGTTATTCTAGTTGTTTTAGAGCAGTAGACTTCGCGTCCTATATATGTAATAATCTCGCTTAATTTTGTTTTAAATTCTAATATTATATATTTTAAAGTCTAAATGCATTACAAAATCACTTTTCTTAAACTCCAGTTTCATTTTATTTCCCGCTCTGGAGGTATATTAAATCTAGAGTTTTGACATATTTATTGCTAAAGGAATATTCTAATTGCTTCCACGCGCCAACATTAATCGCGAATTCTTTTCCAGACTTTTCCCTAAAATACTTACGTAATAT
Source organism: Araneus ventricosus (assembly GCA_013235015.1). Taxonomy (NCBI): domain Eukaryota; kingdom Metazoa; phylum Arthropoda; class Arachnida; order Araneae; family Araneidae; genus Araneus; species Araneus ventricosus. The sequence goes on from BGPR01021200.1 coordinate 15,057, forward strand.
AGTAAAAATAGCTATTATTCCCTTCACTTTGATCATGTGTCTATCTGTTAAATCCCTACCTGAGAAAAAGCAAGGATTTTCTATTCTTTTTTGGGTTAAAAACTTCAACTGAAATGTACGTACATTCCGTCACTCTCCCATAATAAAGTGAAATTTAAAATAACTCGGCCTGTTTTTTCAGTTAACGACTACTACAGCGAATACATTATATATATATATGTAATAATCTCACTTAATTTTATTTCAAATTCTAATATTATATATTTTAAAGTCTTAATGTATTCCAAAACTTAAAGCATGATGTACGTACATTCCGTCACTCTCCGATAATAAAAAAAAAATTAGAATTTAACTCGGCCTGTTTAATCATTTAACGACTACAATAACGAATACATTTTATATATATATATATATATATATTCCTAATTTTAAAAACCCTTCTTAACTTTTAATTAATAAAATTATTTCGACTTAAGATCTAGTATAAAAATAACTGCCACTGTAACCGGATTCAACCGACTTCCAGCGTAAGGGAATTTCCCCGTTTCTCCGTATAAAAACCCGCCGCGATGTTGTAACGGCCTTTTTTCATCATGTAATTCCTTTCCGTCAAAACGCTGCCTTTGCGCGTAAGTTTCATCCATGCTATCAAAACTATTGAGAAAAGGCAATCCAAGTATGTGGAGTTTTCAACATTAAAATTAGTAGCTCTGCTTTGGAAGAGCATTAGCCAGGTTAAATCAATTTTGTTTTACAAACCATCCTGTTACTAAAGTTGTTGGAAAAAACAGACAGGGTAATTTACCCTAAAATGGAAGAATTTAGAATGAAAATTCATACACTAAACAAGATATCATCATTATATGGAAATGACTAAAATTAAATATATGAAATACAACAATATATTGCACTAAAAATAATAAATACATCATTCAATAAAATATCCATACTTATTCACTAAGAATTATAAAATCGGTGTTTTTTTTTATCCATCCTTTACTTGTATTCTACATTTTAATCTAAACCGCCACTTAGCTTATATATATATATATATATATATATATACGAAACATCTAAAGACTTTTAAAATGAAGTGTAAAAGATCCTCTTCAATAAACAGACAGTAGTTGTTCAATACTCTGTTTATTAATGTTAACGATGATAATGCAGGCAAATTAGATAACATAATAATTTACAAAACATTTATGGCCAGAATATAAGAGGTAAAGAACGAAGCGGCGCGTCTTTGCAAGCAGGTTACATGTTAAATAAAAAAGAAAGCTAACAATGCGCAGAGAGCTTAACTACTTGAGAGAAGGGGACTCTCCGGAAAAAGACTCGTGACGCTGGAAATTAAAGTAAAAGTGCAGTTCTTAAGCTTGTAGTAGAAATAATTAAAAAGGAAGTAGCGTTAAAAATAATTAATTTAAAGAAAGTTAAAGAGTTAAATCAATACATATATATAAGATCCTCATCGCGGTTTTTATTTAATAGCTAGCCATTTTTTTCGAATGCAAATTATTTACACAAGTTTCTGCTTTTATCACTATTCACAAAATTCTGCTTTTATCAGTACTACCAAAAACAATTAAATTTTTCCTTTTGTCAGCGTTAAGAAAATTACAAACAAATATCTCGCCATTACCAAAATGACTCAAATGTATTAATATTACCGAACACTGAAGTCATTAATCGGCCACCACCTTGACACGGAATTAAAATTAAACATCCTGGCACTTGCATCGTCTTAATAACTTCAAGGAATCTTCATGCCAAATGGGAAGAAAATTGAGCAACGTGTTTGGTCGTGTCCGCGTAACGAAGAAATTTACAGACAGACGAAAGCCCGAACGGTCGTGTTAAAACAGGGCCTCGCTTTGCTAGATCAGAGTTTTACGTAAGCAAAGTTTTAACTCTATCTTCAAAAGTGACCAGAATGATTAACTCATTAATCCCGATCCGACTTTTATTTTGTTCTAGCCTCTTTAAAACAGGGAGTTTCTGAGAGGAAGCGACATGAATTGGACTCTCCAACCTGGGTGGTTATTTACCCAAACCCCCCACCTCTTGCTCTAACTTTCCCTTAAGGAGCGCGGAAATGGGCTGTGGTTGGCAAGGGTAATTGGACCCCTAACGCGCTCCCCTCAAAAGAAGCCAACCGCCTCAGACCGGCCTTCGTCGCTGTTAAGGGAAAATTTTTAGACCGCCTCGTTCGGTGCGAGAGAGTTAAGCCTACAGATTTGACAAGGCAGACCAGAGTCGGAAATTTGTTTTGGGTCAGTGGTGGCTCAGGAAAAAGCAGTACTGTAAAAAATTTCGCTTGTACTGAGCTTTTGAACAATGTTCTAATCCTCCATAATGCGATTTGTGTTTTTTCTATTCAATTTTTCTCTCAGCAAATGCTGTGAAAATATGATTTTTTGTTGGTCTGCAACATTCAACTTTTCTTATATACCTCTAATAATAATGATGATCTCTCCTTATAAAATTTTTTAACTGGATGATATTTTAGAAAATTATCTCCAAGCTTGTTTTCGAATAGTGATTTTTAACAAAAGAAAACGAATATTCAATAAACTTGATACGTTTCTGTCGAGGCAGCATGAAGGGAAACAGAAACCCATTAATCAGACTATAAGGGAAAGCGAAAAAAAGCCAAACGAAGAAGCGAAGGCGCAAGTTGTGCGCCAATTCAGGGCTGTAATGACCGCAACTCTGGTGTCTCTAAATTGAAAGGTAGGAAGGGTTGCCTTCTCAATCCCGATTCATCGGTCAGCGGTGCTCAGTGAGCGAATTTTGACTCTTTGTTTTAGGGGTGGGATCGATTTGCAGCTCTAGCCTGTGTCTCTCTTAGTACTTGATTGATCTTCTGTTTTCCTTTTACGTTCTTTTTTGTTAGTTTACCATCTTCGTTGCTCATTGAATTCTCAGAGTGGAAAAGTAAGCATATAAGAATAAAAACGAAAATACAAACTCTTAAAATAATTTCAGGTGGGACTGCAACTCTGCAGCCCTAATGGACGAGCCGCAACTGCTTATGGGTTATATGAAAATTTTTAATTTCTTTGATATAAGACAAATACCGAATCGGCAAAAAGAATATGAAATGTTTCATTTTTGGAAGTTCACATTTTTTTGTTTTTTCTCATTCATCTAGTTTCTAAAACAGAACTAAGAACGTTTCTCAGAAGTTTAGTTTCATTTATATTAACGTCCTGTTCTGAAACACAAAGGCTATTTTGGGACGGACCTCGTCATTTTGAACCACGGTTATATGACGAAACGTAAGCTGGCACCCTTCTCTCCGAACTTTCCGGACTACACCAACGGGACGAAGTTTGGTCACTATGTATGATTTTAAGTGTAACAGGCCCTATTAACGGTGGATCTTCACAGAGTCTCGAGCCTGGAACCCTCAGGCCCCGGAACCGAGACCGGCGGAGGTGACCTATCAGCCTGCCCCCCTCCAGCACGCTGAGAAAAAGTTGAAGCAGAAGAATTCCTTTGATTATTGATAAATTACAGATAAATTACAAATTACTTTTCCAAAGCTGTTTACAATACAGGGTGCACACAAATGAAGCGACTCATTTCAAAAATTAATAAAAAATAACTAAAAATACTGGAACTACGTTTTTTTTAATAACCGCGCATTTCAAATTTTTTTTTTCTGATAGGTAAAGCGGCGTTCTGAATTTGTTACAGCGAGAAAATTCCGAACGCAATGGCTTCCGATCAACAGAAGCCAATGCATGTTTTCTGGTTTCTTTTTTTCAGTTTGTCTCGATTATCACGAAAAATCTTCAGTTTCCACCCTACATTTGAATTAAATTAAAGAGCGTAAAATTCCCTACAAATACATGCTTTTATTTTTCTTTCAGTTTTAGTATTTTCTCAGATAAACGCTCTAAAAAAATTTTGATTTCCAGTAATTTACGACCCCTAGACCACCGAAATGGCATGCTACCAATCTGAAAAAAAATTTGAGATGCGCTGTCATTAAAAAAACCGTAGTTCCAACATTTTTAGTTTATTTATTATTAATTTTTAAAATGAATCACTTCATTTGTGTGCACCCTATACTTAGAAGTAAATGATTTTACAAATTTATTTTTTTGACGATATATGCTTTCAAGACAACGATTTTTACTTCCTTTTTTATGAATAGCCTTACATCGCCTATACCCAGAATCAACGCGAATCCTTACCAAGTTGGATGGGCATGAGTAATAAACAGAGGAAATAAAAAGTAAAAATAGAATAGAAGAAATAGAAAGGTTTCTAATTACAAACTTGAAAAATCTGAAATCAAAAGACGCTGTGAAAATTTCTTCAACGCAAATACCACTCTGTAAGAATTGGAGTCGCATTCAATAGTAAAATAAGCAACGATTTAGAATAAAACGCTGGTAGTTTGAAGGAATGTATCTTTTTAATAAATATCAATAATAATATTTAAACTGAAAACATCTCAGCACATCTATGCATAGTACAAAACTGAATCTTGTAGTTCATATTAAATTTCCGTAACTACACAAGAATGGGAACTCATTATTTTCAAAATTAAAATGAGTTTAAAAAATGGTTTAGAATGAAACAAGGAAACAATCATAAAATATCTGAAAAATAAACACGGACAGCTTCATAGAACACAAATTTTTATAGGCTATCAGAACCATTTTCACATTTTAAAACATCACTTTTATAGAAAGATATAATGAAGTGATCATTTTCTTTTTTTCAGTAATTTTGGCAAATGCAACATAGCCGTTTTTTAACATTAAAAGTAGAAAATGTTTTACTAGAGACGCAATAAATCGGAATAGGCTGCTATGTTGAATTAATGTAATACAATTCATTGCTGATACGTTATAAATTATATATGAAACATCTTTATTAAAGGTGAAGTGTAGAGCATCTGGGTGAAGGAACAGACAGTAGTTGGCTCAATCTTTCTTTATTCCATCATTGGGGATAATTTAGGTTAGATTTCAGTACGTAAAGGAATCATAATTTGCTATTATCCATGACCAGAATTATAGAGGTAACGCACGATCGGCGCTCTGTTGTTAGCAGCTTACATGCTTGAATCAAAAAGGGCAGCTAGGAATGCGCAGAAAGTTTAAGTCCCAGAGAAGGGAATTTCCCCGGAAAGACTCGTGACTCGAAATGAAACTCGTAGTGCGCTTATTACGATGGAAGTAGAAGTAATTAAAAATGAGGTGTCGTTAATAATGATTTAAGAAAGTTAAAAAAATTAAAATATCACATATATATAATTTTAAATTATCCAATTTTAAATACGTTTAATTATAGTTAGAATTTGCACCAATTTCAACGGATAAAACGTTTTTCAATAGTCACACGAACATCAAAGGAAAAATTGAGATTTTTGCAGCGTTTTTTTAATAATTTTGAAAAATGCTATTAAAACATTTAGTTATGCTTATCTTTAATTTAACTATGCCTAATAACTTTCTTACGACGATTATACGAAATAATACGAAAATAATTCTCTGCGTATATTTATTTTACCCTACACTGCACGATCAACAATGTTCAATTCTTTTTGTATTAGGGCAAGAAATACAAGAAAGATAAGCGAAGAACATAATTTTGAACATTAATTTTAATTAAATTAGTTATACTATACGATGAAGATATCATTTGAAGTACTTATTAAAACAATGTCATATTAAAGTCAAAAATGGAATAGGTAAAGTATTTTATGAACTAAGTATTAAATTGTACAAAATTAATTTAACCCATTGGTCACCACGTGAATCAAATACGATTCATAAGGCGATTAAATATGATTCATACCTACAATCTAATCATATGACCCATCCTGTATTGTGAAGAGAAAGAAGAGAATGAGTCATCTATTTAGATAGACGATTCGAATCTCAGGCATGATTCGTGGCGGTTAGCGTGTTAAAAAGCCAAAAATGTTAATTGAATTAATAATCCCTCACTGCTAGGTCTAACATTAAAAGATTGCACCCCAATTATTGGAACACGGAAGAGGTCACTGGATATGTCTTATAATTGGTGTCTACAATTAATACTCGTGTGCTGCATTGAAGGCGTGGAGAGTTTTTACTGTGAAATAATTTCATTCATGTTATTCTAAAAACAAAACGAAAATTCATTTTAATAGGAAGCAGCTTATAAAATCCGATTACATCAAGCTTACGACACTGCACAGCAATTTCTTGTTTTGTCTTGATGAATTAATGTTACGCACTTTCAACAGTGTTAGCGTACCGTTTTTTCACACAGAGTCTAGAATTTCCTGACGCCTCAATTCCATTTCGATTGCACATTAATTGTCCTGATTAAGCTATTAATTTGAAATATTAGACGGTTTCGCGTATGCCTGCTGCTGCGAGTTCAAGGTTGCTTTTGCCATAACCGTGAAGTCGCCGGACATGTGGACGTCGGCGCGCGGAAGGAAAACAAAATTGAGAGTTTTTAATTTATTCAGCCGGATCTGAACGTGTGGAAACAGAATCCGATTCATATTTATATTTAAAAGATTCTTTGTCGAATACTAGCTTAAAATTTTAGCAGTTGACCTCCATAAAATATTTTAAGTGGTCTATTTCTTATTATAGCTTTTCTCAGCCTTCAAAGTTTTAGCACAATGTAAAGCACGTGTATATAGATCCGTTAATCGCAATGTCTAATAGGTACTCATACCATCTGCATCTATAAGCTGTATTTTAACGCGAAAACAATTTGGATTTTTCGATAGTATATTCATTTCCATTCTCATTAGGACTAATTATTATATAGTAAAACTTCGATTATTCGTCACTCATTTGACTGTCAGTTTCTGTTATCCGTCGTCGTCAAAGTAGTCGTAGTAGTCAAAGTCAACGTAGGTTTATAGTATTACAATGCGTTTCTGTAAATTATTACTCCTATATTGAAGTTTATATTGATCGTTTCCTAAAATAAAATACAATATGTATGTATTATTCCACTTTTAAAGGATTTTTTCTTATTTTCGTCCTAAGCCAACAGTGAAATCAGGTCTGAAGTTTATATTGATCGTTTCCTAAAATTAAATACAATATGTATGT